>CAUYLG010045338.1:0-89584 GCA_963573385.1 Cacajao melanocephalus | reverse complement strand
TGGTGTGCTCTTGCGTTCTTATCCGCTCCTCTCCCCTCCCCTCCCATCCCCTCCCCTCCCCTCCCCTCCCCTCCCCTCCCATCCCCTCCCTCCCTTCCTTCCTTGCTTTCTTCCTTTCTCTCTCTCTGTCTCTCTCTCTCACACTTTCTCGCTTTCTCTCTTTCTCCCTTTCTTTCTTTCTTTCTAATGGAGTTTCACTCTTGTTGACCAGGCTGGAGTGCAATGGTGTGATCTCGGCTCACTGCAACCTCCACCTCGAAGGTTCAAGTGATTCTCCTGCCTCAACCTCCCAAGTAGTTGGGATTACATGCGTACACCACCACGCCCAGCTAATTTTTGAATTTTTAGTAGAGACAGGGTTTCACCATGCTGCCCAATGGGCATTGCTGTGTTCAGTAGAAATAAATGCAAACCTGGGCTGGGCACGGTGGCTCACGCTTGTAATCCTAGCACTTTGGGAGGCTGAGGCAGGCGGATCATGAGGTCAAGAGATCGAGACTATCCTGGCTAACATGATGAAACCCTGTCTCTACTAAAAATTCAAAAAATTAGCTGGGCGTGGTGGTGCATGCCTGCAGTCCCAGCTACTCGGGAGGCTGAGGCAGGAGAATTGCTTAAACCCAGGAGGCAGAGGTTGCAGTGAACCGAGATCACCCACTGCACTCCAGCCTGGGTGACAGAGTGAGACTCTGTCTAAAAAAAAAATTAGAACACGAACCAGGGTCCACTGGCGGCCCAGAGGCTGAGAGAGGGAAAGCAGAGCTCAATCTGGGCTTCGCCCTGGGCAAGTCCCCTCCCCCAGTTGACCCACATTTCCCACCTATAAAGTGAAGGCAGGAGCTGGACTCTAAGGACAGGCTGAGGAAATCTGGCTGCCGTGCAGCCGACTGGGGTGGAAGGTGTCACAGGTCATCCGTGTGATTCTGATGCTTGCCTTGGCCATGTGTGGGAACCTCTTTACCTAGTTTGTCAGCAGCTCTGCCTCTTCCTCACCCACCTGTGACCCAGGCACATTCTCGTGACCTCTCTGAGCCTCAGTTTCCCTATCTGTTGAGTCGAGATCACAGCACTGACCTCCAGGGCTCACTGGGAAGCGGGGGTGAGGTGGTGCCCGTCGATCGCCCAGTGCAGTGGCTGACACCGGCCGTGAGCTCAGAACATGGTGGCCAGAGCTATCCACCAGCAACTTTCAAGCCAGAGCCCTCACCAGGCTGCCTGCCAGCTGCCAGAGACCAAGCTCCGGGTGACCCCTCCGCTGACTGCAGTTCTCCCTTCCCCCTCTCAAGCACCAGGCAAGTCCACGGCTGCCCTGTTCCGGAGTGGGTCCCAGGTGGCGGGCGGGGGTAGAGAGGATTGAGGGTGCTGCCTTCTGTCCTTCACACCCTGCAAGGGGCCCCTTCCAATCAGAAGCTGTTTCCATGGCAACCCTGCTGGGCCCCATCCTCGCCTTTGCAGCCAAAGACTCCGCTGCGGGCCGGCCTCGCCGCTGTCCCTCCTCAAAGGCGTGATTGGTCTCTTCTCCCCTGTGAATACGTCCAACAACACGTTTGAACAGAGTCGCTTCTCACAGCCCATCCTCAAAGCCAGCACCGAGGCCCCACACCCCGCCCCCACGCGCCGCCCCTCGCTCAGCTGTGGCCCCCGCCTGCCCATCAGGGCAGATTGCCTGGCAAGCAGTCAGCTTGTAATTAGCACTCATTAGCGCTCCAGCAATCTGCAGACAAGTCACCTGTGGCCAAGTCCCTTCTGAAGGATTGAAATGATTCCCGTGGGTTTCAAACATCAAAGGGTGCAAAGCTGATCGAGAGGCAGGCAGCGGCCCTTTGTGTGGATTTCTGCCCTTCCTGCTCTTCCACCCCAAAAGTTCTCATCTGTGGAATGGGCTGGCAGGGAGGGTGGCTGAGGTGGCACTCACAGTGGGTCCGGGGAGCTGGGTGGGGCTGGGTCCTGGCCCCCCAACCAGCTGTCCTTCCTGAGAAAGCGTCTCTGCAAATACGGTGCATCCACAAGGTCCCTGCAGGAGGAAAGGAGGAAACCCACGTCCAGCAAGATGAGGCTGCTGTGCGGGGGAGTGGCGGGGGGTGGGGGATATAAGCAGGGAAGCGTCATCCTTGGGGAGCTCACAGCCTGGGGAGAGGCAGACAGGTCTTAGGGTGGACCCAGGCCCCAGCATTTCTAGAAGAAGAGAGAGCAGAGGGGCTGGGAAGACAGCCAGTGGTCCCTGCACAGGGAGAGAAGAGCATGCGCAAAGGCCCAAAACAGGGCATCTGAGCCATGACTGCACTAGCCAACCAGACTGGGCGGGCTCCCCACTGCTGACACCCTCTGGCCTTCCCTCCCTCCTTCCTACCCTCTATCCCTCCCTCCTTCTTACACACCCCTCCCTCCTTCCTTCTTACACACCCCTCCCTCCTTCCTTCTTACCCTCCTTCCTTTCTTCCCTCCTTCCCTCCCTTCTTACTACCCTCTATCTGTCCCTCCTTCCTACCCACTTCCTCCCTCCGTCCTTCCCTTCTTCCCCCCCTCCTTCCTTTCCGCTTTTCTTCCCTCCTTCCCTTCATTCCTTCTTTCCTCCTTCCTACACACTTCCGCCTTCCCTCCTTCCCTCTGTCCGTCCCTCCTTCCTATCATCTGGTGGGCAACAAATAGATCCTACTTTAGAGTCAAAGACTCTTAGACCTCAGATGCTCTGGTCCTGGGCCCAACTGGTCTATTTCCCAAATGGGAGAACTCAGCAACAGGGATTTGCATGAATCGCGCTGTGCCTGGCAGAACCGTGATCAGAACCCAGACCCCTGGACTCCTGCTCTGTGATCGGCCCATGGCACAAAGCTGCTGTGTCCTCCGCCTTTGCACAGGGGCAGGGCGTGCTCTCTCTCTTTTTTTTAAAGCCTGCCACATTTCTCTTCTGGTTTCAAATTGACGTTCCAGGAATAGTTGGCTCTATCCACAGAGTAGGTCCCTGTCCACAATGCAACCTTCAGAGATAGGAAGGACATGCTGGCAAATCCTCCATCCTCTTCTGAAGGATGCTAGGGGAGAGGAGAGCGCTCGGCCAGCAGGACAGGCTCTGGGACGGCTCTTGGTGTTTCCCTGGGGTGGGGACCTCTACTGTGACTCAGGGGACATGTGCAGCCACACAAGGTGGGCAGCTCAGCTGCCTCCACCACAACCAGCAGCTGACTGTGCAGTGACTGCTTAAGAGTGACAGCTCCTCAGGCCCTGGGAACAGTAGGAAGGGGGCTGGTGACAGAGGCTTTGGGAAAGGCAAGCCCCATGGCCTCCAGCGCGCCTGGACTCAGCCACCTTCATGACCTCCCTGTGTCCAGGCCCCAGGCCACCCAGGGACTACTCCTGGCAGCTCTGGGCAGTGGTCAAGTCCTTGAGGAAGAGAGGAAGGGGTGGCCAGGCTGAGGGCACCCAGGGCTGTGGGGGAAGAGCGGACCCCGGGGACACGGCTGAACCCTGGCCAGGGTCTGTCTGCTGGCCACCCACCTCTGAGGATGGTCTGGCTTTCCCAGCACGGTTTGTCAGGAATGGGGTCAGGGCTGGGGTGCGTATATTTGGGTTCATCAGATACCTCTGCTGCCCGGTCTGGAGCGGGAGATGATGTTGGTTCTGCCCGCACCCCATGGGTTGGGCGGGTGGAAGGAAGAAGAACGTACAGGAACCATCGATCCCATTGATTTCCCGGGGGTGTGGGAAGAGGTTTCTCTCCTGCGGGGGTTTTGAAATGCAGTTTGGCTGAGCTGGGGCCTTCTTCACTAGTTGAATTCCATTTGTGCCGGAGAGAACAGAAAAAATACTGTTTGGCCGTGCCGGCCCCTCCCCCTGTGGCGAGGAGGAGAAAAGTGTGGATGGAGAGGACGCCCTTCAGGCCGTGCGAACGAACCCCAGCCGTGATGACCCGAGTGCCCGAGGCTCGGCACAGGGCAGGTGTCCCCGGGACAATAGCCCCCGGCCCCCCGGGCAGCCTTCAGGGGCAGTGGCAGGCACTGGGGATGGGAGGGGCAGGGACCACCCTGGGGAGAGAATGCGGGAGCCAGCCTGGGTCCTGGGGGCAGGGCCTGAAGGAAGCCCCGGGGCACTGCCCCGCGGTGAGAAGCGCCCGTGTGAATCCCCATTCAGAGCGGAGCCCTTGTTCTCTGGAGTCTGCTGCCTGGGCAGCGGCAGATGTCCCAGAGCGGAGGGGACGATTCTGCAGACACAAAGGCGCTTGTCGGGAGCTGCTGCTGTGTTTTGTTTGGGTTTGGGTTTTTTCGCGCCAAAGCCAGTGAAGCGAGGGAGGCCTTCGCTTCAACTTGACCTCCTGGTGGCTCCCAGCACCCCGCCGGCCGGCCGGTCCCAGGATGGCTGCCGTAAGCCAGTGAGCCCGGGCCACCGGGATACCGCCTGGCCCCAGCACTCCCGTGGCAGCTGCCCTCCCAAGAGCAGTGGTGACCAGGAGAATGATCGTGACGGTGGCAGAGCCCTGCTCACGGCCGATCATAGGTGTCTTCTCATGTCCGTGTTATAGATAAGGAGACTGAGGCCGGGGGCTAAGTGGCTTGCTTCCACGCTCACACAGCCCCTCAGTGTCCAGGGCGGGTGCTTCCCGCCCGGGCTGTCTCCTGGATGCCCCTGTGTCCAGCCCTGTCCTGGCACTCCTTGAGGGGAGGAGGCTGGGGCTGCCCAGCTTCTGGGGCTCAGGGCCTTTCCATCCTCGGGGGGGCCTGTGGCCGGCGGACACCTCCCATCTCAGAGCCAGGTCTCCCTGCTATCTGTGATGCCTTTGGGGGATAGGCCCATTGAAGACTTTATCTGTGACCAACATTGTTAAAGATGGGAGATTGAACCCCAGTGGACACTCACGTCCACCTGACTCTTATGGCTGCGTGAGCCAGACTGAGAATTCAGCAGATGCCATCGTCGGTGGTCTGACTGTGTCCTGGCCCTGGCGGCTGGCAGGCTCCATATGTCTCTGGGCCATCTTGGCTCAGCTGCACCCAGCAGTTTAATGAACATGAGCAAACATTGCATGGGAGAAGCTGGCAAACCTCCTCCCGACAAGGTCCTTGGTTCAGGTCCTGGGGGTGCTCACACTGCTCTGGCCGCTGAAGATATGGGGAAGCCCCCAAGACCAGCGACCCTTTATCTACGCAGTAGGGGACTAAGGAGAAGGGGACTTCTCTCAGGTAGCTCCCAGTCCAGTGACGACCCCAACCGCCCCCGAGAAGGGTGCGCCTCGTGTAAAGTGGGCTAATGGAGGTGGCCCAGGGAGCACTGACCCTGAAACAGACAAAGCGACCACTGGCTGGGTGTTCCACGTTGTCACCGCGACAGCCTGACCGGCATTTGTCAGCGCTGGGCAAAGCACCTATGACTTCGACAGAGCCCCAGCACCCGCCCCGGAGGACAGCACTGAGAGAGAGGAGCCAGGAGCACAGAGACATTAACTGACTTTCCCCCGTCACACAGCGGTAGAGGAAGGGGCCCACGCAACCCCACCCTCCAGGGCTTCCATAGACAGATGAAGGATGAGGGGACACTCGGAAGAGGACAGGGACGGGAGGACCAGGAGCTAAGGCTGGGAGCCGGGAGGAAGGCGGCCGGCGCTCAAGTGACTGTGGAGCCAATGCCAGGCCCTGGGTGTGGAGTTGGGGAGTCGGTGTTCTAGCTCCAGAGCCAGGACTCACTCTGCAGGGGGAAGCGATGGGGAGGGTCAGCGCCGGGAGCCAGGTGTGGGCCGTCACAGCGGCTCCCTCTCCAGGACACCCCACCCCGCTTCCACCCCACAGGTGGAGGGTGGGCGGGCAGAGCCCAGCAAGGGTGCTGCTTTCCTGGGGCTGAGTCACACTCAGTGGCCTCGGGGATGGGGAGACAGGCAGATGTTGGGGAGAATGTTGAGGCTGGTGATCGGCGACAGCCATGGCCCAGCCAGCTTGGGCACTGCATGCGCCGTCCAAAGCCCTGAGGCCCGGGAGAGGAGCCGGCCCAGTGGGGTGGTAGGTGAAGAGCCAGGCCGGGCAGACGGGAGACTGGGCTGCAGAGGCGCCTCTGGGCTCCAGGGGTAGGTTTGGCCTCAGGGCGCCCCGGCCTTCTCCAAGGGTACCCAGCATGGGGGCTCCTCCCAGGGCCAACACAGCACTCCCCAGGGATTTACTCTCTGGAGTGGGACCCCGACATCACCCGTGCCACCCCACCTTCCTTGCTGGGCCAGCCTTCACGCAGCTGAGAATGATGATGTGGTTGATGACCGCAGCCACCATTATCCGGCACGTTTCACATGCTGAGTCCTCAACCCCAGACACACATGCCTTGGGGCGGCCACCTGCCGCCCTGCTCCCGCGCTGTTCTTACCCTCGAGGTCCCTGTGCAAGAGGCATTTGGTAGGTTCTTTGCACCTATTTCTCTACTCCTTGCAACAGCCCTGTCCCCATTTTACAGATGATAAACTGAGCCACGCAGAGAAGTAACTCCCTCCTGTCCTCGGAGTGTCCTAAAGACCCTCCTTTGCCTGGTGAGTGACACACTAGAGCCCCTCCTGTGACGGCTCAGGTAAGTGGCACCCCTCGGACCTGCCTCTCTCTGGGCAGAGTGGCCCAGCTGTGGCGGGCACTTCCTCACCCAGCTGTGGGCACAGGCCAGACCCTGAGCCCAGCGGCCCTGTAATTTCAGATGTAGCTGGGCATGTGTGTGCTATCGGGTGATACTTAAATCCTAACCTTTTCAAAAGCAAACCCAAGTAAGTACATATTTGAGAACCATAATTCCAAGCTTGGAGGCCTCCCTCAAGGCGACGGGGAGTGTGGCATTGCGACCGCTAACCCGGTCCCTCTGCGGCCTTGGGTTTGAAAGTGTCTGTGTCCGGCTGGGAGGCGAACTGCTGACTCCAGTGCCTGTCCAGCCCACACCTCTGTGTGGCAGCGCGCAGCAGGACTCCCAAAGCTCGTGTCGAGAGCAGAACCTGGTCTCCACCCAAGACTGGGTGGTGGGGAAACATGCTTCTGGCCCCAGTGAGCATGGAGGGGTGAGATGCCCGGCGGCCCATGCCACCGAAGGCACAGATGAGGGCTGGTCAGGGCTGGTGGCTGGGAAGGCTGTGGATGCCTCGGGCCCCAGAGCAAAGCCTTGGAGCCCAGGGTCCTGACCTGGAGCAGTGCAAGGCCCCGGGGTACAGGGGGAGTGTGGGAAGGGCCCCCGATCACATCAGCTGCACTCCGTGGGCCGTGGGGAACTAAGGGATGTGTTCGAGGAAGGCAGATGTGTTTCAGGAGTAAAACAGCCTAGAACCCCCGGCAGCTGGCAGGGAGTCCCCGCCCTTATCTCATTGGAGGCTCCATGGTGCCGTCAAGGGTGCTGAGCCAGGCTGCCCCTCACTTGGGGACCGGGGCAAGGGCCTGGCCCAGCCTGGGGACCGACATGGTCTTGCGAGGGTTTTGTTGTGCAACTGGGTAGCGGCGGTGCCTGCCCCGAGCCCTGGGTCCAGTCAGTGAGGGTGTGACAGCAAGATGAGCCAGGGGAGGACGGTCTCCCTCGTCACGCGGCTGTCCTTGAGAGGCCACCAGGACGTGGCTGTCATTGTCCCTGTCACTGACAGCTGGAGAGAATGGCCAGGCTGTGGGCAGGGCAGTACGGGAAGGGGGCTGGGCGAGAGGTACTGGGATGGGGCCAGGCTCCTTCCTGCTGGCTTCCCTATGGATGGGTGGACTGACTGTTGGACAGGGTACACGTTTTCTTTGATTAAGGCGGTGATAGGTTTGCACAGTAGAGATTTCAGCAATTTCGGAAGTGCGATTATGTGCCTGGGAGCCAGGACACACAGCCTGGACCAAGCCATGGTGACCGGGCACCCTCCTGAAGCCGGGCTCCCTGCTCAGCCTCACTGCCACCATCCTGCAGGTGGCCGCCCCTTCCCTCCTTGAATTTGTCTGTTTCCCCATCCACCCGATCCCATGCTTCATTTGAGGTTGGGTCTGAACACTGCCCCATAGCCTTCCTGGCCCCAGCCGGAGGGCTCTGCCCCTCTGGGAGCCTGCTGGGGGGCCTCATGGGCATCCATGGAGCTGGACGGGAGAGGGCTTCCCCTGCACCCCAGTGCATAGATGGGGAGCCTGGCCTGAGGTGACCCCCTGCCCCTACCCTGTGGAGCTCACAGAGTTGGCCAAGATGGCCTCCTTCCCACAGGGGCTGCACAGGGCTCCACTCCCCAGGGACGGGGACTTAAGGACGGGGGGGACACGGCCCAGGGCAGCGGTAGACAGGAAGTGGCTGGTGCCACAGCCCCTCCCACCACACCCTCTTGGCCTTGCACTGGCCCCCAGCCCCCATTCCTCCCCTGCACTTCACGCTGATCTTTAGGGCGTCTCCTCTGTCTCTGACTGTCCCCTCACCACCACTGCCTGCCTCAGCCATCTCAGCTCACCATGCCGACCACCTGGGAGTCTCCCTGCCAGGCATGAACTCGGGGCAGTGGGGTGGGTGGAGGGGTGGACATGTGCCCTTCCCCTGTGCCGGGGGGACCTGAGGAGTCAGGGGTGGAGGGAGGGGCCTGGCACCGAGGTCTGGAGGGACCAGTGGGGGCCATGGGGTCCTGGGCTGTGGTACATGCTCCGCTTCAGTCTGAACAGGACCTGCCTGGGAAGCACTTGGATTCCGCTGACTGGGACGATGTCACGTGATGGTGACTTGAGTGCCCAGGGGCCTGGGAGAACAAAGGCCGCTGAGTGGGCCAGCAGCAGTGACCGAGCATCCTGCATCCTGGGCTGGCCGGCTTTCTCCAAACACATTAGCAGGCTTGTGGGAGATGAACGCTCCCTCCACCCTCATACTCACAACGCAAACATCATTCCCAGGCGGCTTCGGGCCAGACTGGCTCTGCTTGAGTGCCGGCTAAGCAGGTCCCAGCCCCAGACCCTGGCGGTCCCTGCCCCCCCGCAAGCCCAGTGCTGCCATCCACATCTCGAAGGGGGCAGAGAGGGCCCAGGGCACTGATGGGCACCGGGCTGGGCTGCCTCCTTGTCCAGGGCACCCTGTACCAAGCCTGCCCTTAACACGGGCCTGACACATCTTCCAGTGCCTCCCATGGAGGGTCCTGAGTGGTGGGGGGGCATGTGCTCCCAGGCCCTCCACATCAGGTTCTCAGGAGGGAGGGCCTGGAAGGACTCTGAGCCCACCTGACTCAGGGCACCTTGCTCAGGTACAACCCCTGGCCCTACCCATCACAGCACCCTTTTTCCCGTCAGCTCCCAGCACAGGTCTCTCAATCTCACACACAGATACAATGTTCCCCCAAGGCCTTTGCACATGATGGCCCCACTCCTGGCAGTTCTTCCCTCTCTCTGTCACCCAGGCCCATGAATGTTCTTCCTACGCATTTCACTCAGATGCTCCCTCCTCCATGAAGCCCTCCCTGACTGCACTCCAGACCAGCAAGCCCACGGGCTGGTCATACTTCAGATCTCACACACACACATACATGTACTCACACACACACACGTACTCACACACACACATGCACACACATGTGCACTCACACATTCACACACACATACACATGCACAAATATGCACATACACATGCACACACACATATACTCGTGCTCACACATGTACTCATACACGGTCACACATGCACACACACATACACACACATTCACGCACGCACTCACACACACGCTCACACATGCACAGACACACTCCTGGCCCTCCAAGTGCCCTCCAGGCGGTCCACAGACCTCCGCCAGGCCTTTTGTCACATCCTGGCAGAAGACAGGCTAGAGCCTGGTGGCCAGGCCGGGCGAGTGGCCTGGGCAGCCTCCGTGGGCACCACCTGATGAGGGCTGGATCCGCTCTCCCCACTGGGGTGAAGCCAGGGTTTCCTCTCTGCCCCCATGGCTGCCACATGCTCTTGGCCGTGGGCAGAACTGATGGGCCCCAGATTGGAGCTGGGGCAGGCCTCAGAGGGTCCCAGGGTCAGGTGACGCTGGGGGCCCCGCTCTGGTTGAAGGAAGATGACCCAGTCCTGGCTGAGGCCCAGGCACTTCCCCACAGGTCCTGTACCCGTGTCCCTGTGGGACAGGGCCGAGAGTCCCCGTGGGGACAGCGTGAGCTTCCCTCGGGATGGCATGGGGTCTCAGGATGAGCTGTGGGGTCAGTCCCAACTGAAGTGGGCCCCGCCCTGGTCCTAGCTTTGGCTCTGGTTAGTTTCCCTGGGTGTAATGACATGGCACCGACAGGGCAGTTTTGCAGGCTCGGCGATGTAATCATGGCACGTGAGAGGCTGGCGGACAGCAGGGCTATCCAGGTTCCTAGAGCTCGCTCTTCCGGCCTCGGGAACATGCCCCTCCCCGGCACAGTCCCCTCGCTCAGACCCAGACCCGACCCTTCTTCCAGCTCACTGGGCATCCTGGCTACCCACCGCCTCTCCCCTTGAATAAACACCAACTTCCCTCACAGGCCCACAGAGCGCTTCATTGCATCTCTCTCTGGATAGCTTGGGAAGAGTTTTCTAAATGCAGAAATGAGCCCCCGCCCCCTGCCCTCGCTCTCACCAAGCCCCCGGGGTGTTCTCACGGCAGGGGCCCCGCCCAACGCCCACTTGCATGTGTCCTCCAAGACCTCGCTCCTTCCCTTTTCCTGTGCGGCCCCTCACAACCCCACACCTGCTGTTGGCCTGAGGCTGCTTGCCGTCCCGCCTTGCTCAGGTCGGCCGTGGACCCTGGGCACAAGTATAGAGTCGTCTGCTCAGTGACAGGCCCAGGGTTCAGTCTGTGATCCTCAAAAAACCCTCAGGCAGGCAAGGCCCAGGGCAGCCAGAGGCCTCCTGCTACGGTCCAGCTACACCTGGCAGAGCTGGGCCGGACTCCAGGGCCCTTGCTGCCCGCTGAGGGCTCCTCCTCTGGGCCCCCCTCCACCCCACCCTTCCCTGCATCTCAGGCATCACTCTGACCCCTGGCACAGGGGCACTCTGCCATCTGGAGCAGAAGGTGGTCTGTCGGGGGCCTGGCTTGGGTTTTGGCCTGTGGTCACTCCTTGGCCACCTATGCCAGGGCAGCACGGAGCCCCCAGGACAGGCCACCCCTGAACAGAGCGGTGAGGATGAGGGGCTCCCAGCCGTGGCCCCAAGGACTACCTGCCACCCCACCTCGCCATCCTGCTGTCCCCTCTGGCCCTGAAGCACATGGGCTCTTTCTGAGACATGGGTTTCAGTGTTGCTGGCTGGGTGCCTCTGAGGGTCACTGGCGGTTGGGCTAAGGGGGTCTTGCCCACCCAGGCATGGAGAGGCCAGCCAGGGGTCTCAGGTCCATCTGAGTAGCCGGGCGTCATCTGGGAGGCAACACCCAGCCTTGGGGCCAGGCTGGGTGGGTGCTGATGGTGGCAGGGACCTGGGTGTCTCTTGCTGTTCCTCTCAGGCCTCTTCTGGGGGCCGGAGGGCCTTTCAAGGATGGAGGGGACCCTCAGTGAGCCGGCCCGCCACATTTTGTTCCCATCCTGATGGGAAGCTCCGGTGGGGCCCCTCGCCCTCCCGGCGGGGCCGTGACTAAAGCCGAGCCCCGCCTGCCCCAGTGACTGGGCCTGGCTTTGTGCGCTGGCCTTTCTTTCTCTGCCGGACCATGGAAAAGGCGGCGTCAGCGCCCGCTTTGTCTGGCCCCTCCGGGCCGCTGTTCTCAAGCCGGGACAAAGCCGCCCGGGCGGATGCAGCCATTCACTGTTTGGATAATTCGACCACAAAAAGCGTGTGGCCCTTTCGCCTCCATCAGCGGGACTCAGCGCCCCGCCCCCACGGCCTTTCAGGGCTCTCTGGAGAGAAAATTCCCACAGGTTCCCAAGGCGGGCGAGAGCCCTGGAAACAGCTGCTTTGGCCTCTAACGGCCCCTGTTTAAATCCCAGGGATGGCTCTGTGGCCGGGGTTAGGGATCGATTCTCCATCGAAAAACAGGACAAGAGCCCCCCATCCCAGATGCAGGGTCCTGGGGCCCTGATGAGCTCTGCCCTTCCCCTCTCCCCTGTGAACCAGTGCGAGGCTCTGGCCAAGTCCCTCCCTCCCTCTGGCCTCAGCTTAGTTTCTTGAGCTGCAAAACTTGGGGATAAGTCATGTTTGTGTCCCAGGGGTCACGAGGCCTGAGTCAGATCACCGGACCCAGAGCTTGGCACATGGTAAGAATTGGAAAGCAGCCAGCCCTTCCTCCCACGCCCAGGGGGGTGCTCTGTGCCTCACAGGCTGCAGAGTGCGGGGCATGGGTGTGAGAGGGGGAGGGTGTTTGTGGAGATGTGTGCAGTAATCAGCCTGCCACACTGAGAAAGGGATGCACCGCTGGACCCCACGGCTGAGGGCCCTCTATGTCCTGCCAGACCTAAAACCAACTTCCACCCAAGACCAGCTTCATTTCTCCGGTGGACCTTGTCTGAGAAACCCTCTTCCTCCCGGCCCCGATCTCTCCCTAGCTTCGGCACAGCCTCGCTTCCTTCCTCCAGTTCAGGCCACCGCCCAGGGCTCTCCCATACCCGCCATTCTCCCTGCCTGCATCCACCCTTCTGCAAACCCTGCTGGCTCCACCTCTGTGCCATGTTCAGAATCAGACGTATCCATCCCCAGGTCCCAGCACTGCCCTCCCTCTCCTGGAAGCTGCAGCAGCCTCTGCCCACATGCCCTGCCTGCCTCTGCCTCTCTCCTCCTCCAAGCTATGAACCCCGGTGGCCCCCACACCAGGCCAGACAACTGAGGGGCCACCTTCAAATGTGGTCCATGGGCGTGGAATGAGCAAATGATCGGCCTGAGCCCTTGTACTGTGGAGTAGTGCCTGTGGCAACCAGAACCAGGAGAATCCCAGCCCCACCCCCTGGCGGACAGCCCCCTGAGGGCCAGGCGGACCGGGACACCTCCAGGCCTGCTCTAGCTGTCTTGACTGTGAAGTGGGCAACGACTCCTCCGGCTCCTCGGCCACACCTGGGCCCCGGGAACTCTCAAGTCCCCATCACTGCAGCCCTGGGTGTGGTCATGCTGCTCCTAGGGCCAGGCAAGCAGCCCTTTGCAGGGAGTCTCACTGGAGGGAGAAGGGATGGCCCAGGGACCCCTCGGCCACACACAGTAGCCTCTGGAGGGAGCTCCCGCCCAGCCTGGGGCATCTGCTTCAGGTGCCCTCTGGCCTCTTGGCAGCAGCTGCCCAGAGCTGCCCGTGCTAGGAACACCTGAGCCCTGTGGAGCTGATGCCCCACCTGTTCCTGGGCTTCCCTCTCTGGGCAGGGCCCTAGGCTGCAGGGGCCACCTCGGGAGGCCTTTGCAGCTGTGGTCTGGGGCTGCGGTGAGCAGGCTGGGGCCCCACTGGGGCCTGGCTGGGACGTGTGAGCAGCCTCTGGCCTGGCAGGCCCCTTTCTGCCTCATGTGCCCAAGGCCCCAGGGCATCAGCTCCTGACAGCATGAGAAGGGGCATCCTGCAGGTCCATCACCGCATTTTACAAGTGGGGAAACTGAGGCAGAGGAGGGGACCTGATGGAGGCTGAACAGGATGGAAGCAGCGCTCTGGGGCTAAGAAACCTGGTAACTCCCTATAGACCAGGCCCTCTGCTGGGCCAGGCTATGCCAGCCCCCAGAAGCCCTCTCAGTGCCATTGTTCTTAATGCACAGATCACCCAGCGATTCTCAAATGAAGTGGCATGGAACCCCACAAGATAGAACATGCTTGACCACAGAAGGGCTCAGGGGCCAGGGAGGACAGGAGATGCCATGTGAGGCATCAAGCTGCGGCATGGAGCCAAACAGTGGCCCTTCAGGCCGGCAAGAGAAGTGGCGTTGGAACCAGACATCCTGGGGAGCCACCACCCCCTGCCAGGGGCCTGTGGCCCCATCCCCACGTGCAGCACCTGCACACCCTCATGTGCCTGGCCTCACCCAGCAGGCAGGCATGGCTCGACATGGGCTCAGTCTCCGTTCCATCCTGGCTCAACTGGGGTGAGGCACCTTTTGGCCTAGCGCCTCAATTTCCCCATGGTGTCTCAGGGGACTAAGTCCCACCCACTACTCCAGACTAAGTCCCACCCACCACCATGAGCCAGTGACAAAGCCCAGATGTCCTCATGGGGCCTACCTCTCAGCCCCTGGCCTCCCAGGGCCAGCTGCACCTGGGCATGTACCTGGGGCCCTGGACCACTGTGGCCTGTGCTTCCAGAAACTAGGCAGGGCAGCTTGAAGCGAATCCTGGGATGGAACTGCAGCCACCCTGGCTAGGGACAGCTGGGACCACCCCTACTCCTGAGACACCACCAGCAAATTGCAAATTCCAACAGCAGCTAGACGTTTTCACCCGATCTGTGCAATCAAGGTAAAGCTTTTAGAAGCTGATTCTGTCTAGAGGGACTCATTAGACATGATTGTGAATGCTCTTGCAAATTCAGTTTAAAAGTTCAGCACAAAGGCAAAATTGTTTGTTTTTGCAGTGATGGTAGACATACAAATTCTGTGGTAAAAGCAATGTTCTCATTTAAAGTCAGACACCAAATGGGGTAGAGACGAGCTTGGTGGTGACGCTCACAGAATTCCTAACTGCCACTGACCGAGCAGCAAAGCAGAGCCCACAGTTATTCACCTCTGCCCCCGTCTTCCCGTGTGCGCAGTCACAGGAGCTGCACCGCAATGCGTCTGAGACGATGCACTGTCACCTTCAGAGAGCTCCAACAACCCCATCAAAAACTGGGCAAAGGATGTGAACAGACACTTCTCAAAAGAAGACATTTATGCAGCCAACAAACATATGAAAAAAACTCATCATCACTGGTCATTAGAGAAATGCACATCAAAACCACACTGAGATACCATCAGTTAGAATGGTGATCATTAAAAAATCAGGAGACAACAGATGCTGGAGAGGATGTGGAGAAATAGGAACACTTTTACACCGTTGGTGGGAGTGTAAATTAGTTCAACCATTGTGGAAGACAGTGTGGCGATTCCTCAGGGATCTGGAACTAGAAATACCATTTGACCCAGCAATCTCATTACTGGGTATATACCCAAAGGATTATAAAACATTCAACTATAAAGACACATGCACACGGATGTTTAATGCAGTACTGTTCACAGTAGCAAAGTCTCGGAACCAACCCAAATGCCCATCAATGATAGACTATATAAAGAAAATGTGGCACATATACACCATGGAATACTACGCAGCCATAAAAAAGGATGAGTTCATGTCCTTTGCAGGGACACGCATGAAGCTGGAAACCATCATTCTCAGCAAACTGACAAGAACAGAAAACCAAACACTGCATGTTCTCACTCATAGGTGAGTATTGAACAATGAGAACACATGGACACAGGGAGGAAAATATCACACACCAGGGCCTGTTGTGGGGTGGGGGGATAGGGGAGGAATAGCAGGGGGTGGGGAGCTAGGGGAGGGAGAGCAGGGGGGATTGGGGAGAGCTAACATTAGGAGAAATACCTAATGTAGATGAGGGAGGGGGATGGATGCAGCAAACCACCACGGCATGTGTATACCTAGGTAACAAACCTGCGCGATCTGCACACGTACCCCATAACTTAAAGTATAATAATCAAACAAACAAAGAAACAAAAACAAGGAGAACCCTGGTAAGGAGCTGCCCCGGCACAGAGACTCTAGCCCTGCCAGACTCTCGCCGCCCAACACAGAAGCCTCCAAAGCGTGGCTTCGAGGATGAGCCCAGGAGACCCTGCGACGCTCATGCCTGTCTGCAAACAGGTCCTCTCAATTTTGCTTGTGATTTGTTTAAAAAAAAAAAAAAGAATCAGTTAGATGTGTAATCAAAGACTTCAACAAATGAAGCACCGAAACACTTCAGCTTTGAAATGTAGAACTGCGATGATTAGAAACAGCTTGCAAACCAAAAGATGTTAAAATTCCGCCATCCCTACAGAAGCCAGACAGGAATTGACCACATTAACTAGTGAAGGCTCCAGAGTGACAAGATTTCCTTTGGAAATCATACCAGTGTCCTCAGGAGTATCTTGACCCTTGAGAAGCATCCGCTTATGGAGTTCCTATGATTAATTGGGTAAATTGATATTCTGGATCGAAATGGGTTGGAATTAAGTAGGCCCACGGTTTTGCAGCACCTACATTTGAAGAATCATTAAAAATAATCATAGAAACAATTTATTTGATGAGATTTGCCTTGTATTCAAGAAAATTCATATTCAAATTCAACAAATATTTGTACTCTGAACGGAGGCCAAAAGACAGCACCTGTGGGAACATGTGGGCTGAAATATTTACACATTTCAATGCAAAATATCACAACTGAGATGATGCTGTGTGCTCACAAGGCACCCCAACCCTGCAGAAAGAGACGATTTTCTTAATCCAAATGTGATGATCTACCCAGAAGTGTCCATTGATAGCTCACATTCACATTTTGCGGCCATTAAAACGTGAATGCGTGCTGTCAATGGACACCTCTGGTTAGACCATGACTTTTGGATTAACAAGATTAATCCAGGCCAGGCTCAGTGGCTCACACCTGTAATCCCAGCACTTAGGGAGGCTAAGGCGGGCAGATCACTTGAAGTCAGGAGTTCGAGACCAGCCTGGTCAACATGGTGAAACCCTGTCTCTTCTCAAAATACAAAAATTAGCCGGGTATGGTAGCAAGCACATGTAATCCCGTCTACTCCAGAGGCTGAGGCATGAGAATTGCTTGAACCCGGGAGGCAGAGGTTGCAGTGAGCCAAGACCGTGCCACTGGACTCCAGCCTGAGTGACAGAGCAAGACTAAAAAAAAAAAGATTGGTTCAGCAGGCGGGCTTGGTGGCTCACGCCTATAATCCCAGCACTTTGAGAGGCCGAAGTGGGTGGATTGGCTGAGCTCAGGAGTTTGAGACCAGCCTGGGCAACACGGTGAAACGCCATCTCTACTAAAATACAAAAAATTAGCCAGGAGTGCAGCGTGCACCTGTAATCCCAGCTACTCAGGAGGCTGTGACAGGAGAATCGCTTGAACCCAGGAGCCGGAGGTTACAGTGAGCCAAGATCTCACACACCACTGCACTCCAGCCTGGGGTGACAGAGCGAGACTCTGTCTCAAAAACAAAAACAAAAACAAAAAATTAGTTGGGCATCGTTGCAGGTGTCTGTAATCCCAGCTACTAGGGAGGCTGAGGCAGGAGAATTGCTGGAACCCAGGAGGCGGAGGTTGCAGCCGTGAGCTGAGATCACACCACTGCACTTCAGCCTGAGCAACAGAGCAACACTCCGTCTCAAAAAGAAAAAAAAAAAAAAAGATCAATTTGAACTTTGAAGATTGCAGGAAAATAAGCTTTAAAAGTAATAAGTCTATATTTTAAAAATATGCTGTACAGAGAGAAATACCCTGGACATAGAGACAAATGGGCTCAAAAATGTGAGTATGGCCAAGACTCAACGCTGCACACGTGCTACTTTTCAAAGGTCAGATAGTCATACATTGGCACTCACCGTGCGCAGGTCTGGCCCTTGGAGAGGATCCTGCCAAGCCCCTGAAAAAGCCACAGCATGAAGTCGTGAACACCTCGGGTGGCAAGGGCCCTCACAGACTCCAGCCTGCCTTCCTCCATAACCCTTCCTGCCTCCTTTTGACTTAAACTTCTGCTCCATTATCACCTCCTCCAGGAAGCCTTCCCAGGTCCCAGGCAGGGTTCCATGGCCCCTGGCTTCCCTCATCCGGGCCTTGCCCAGTAAGGAGGCAGTGAAGGCTTCTGGGTGAGGGGGTCTGGAGCTTTGTCTTGGAGGTGACAGGAGCCTGCGTGGCAGAGAAGGCAGGCGAGGCCCCAGGTGGGGTCTGAGATCAGGCAGGGAAGCTGGAGGGTAGAGGACGTGGTTGGGGAGAGGGCTGTGGTCTCAGCAGCAGGGAGGTGGTGGTCCCTGTCCTTGCAGCAGGCCTGGGAAGGACGCTCTGAAGGACACAGGGAGAAGCCACTGGTACCAGAGCCAGGCTCTGAGCCCAGCCATCCTGCCCGCCGTGGTCCTATCTTCCCCAGGATGCTGAGCTCTGTCCCCAGAGCTAGGGAGGCTTCATGCTGCAGATCTGGCAATGGGAGGGCTGGGAGCAGAGCCTGACGCAGACTCTAGCTGTGGATGAGGCTTTATTAGCCCAGGGAGGGGAGCGGGCCACACAGCCGTCAGGGCAGTTGGTTGGAGAAGGACATGACAGCGTGCCCCTGTCTCACAGATGGAGCCGTGGAGACCAAGAGGCATGGCCCAAGAAGCTGCAGATTGGAGATGGAGCACTGAGCTAGGGGTCCTGAGCCCCATCCTCCAGGGCTCTGCCCTTCACACGGCAAACTGCACCCTCAGCCATCCAGGGCCGAGCTGCTCCTTCGGCCCCACGGAGCACCCATGGTTGACCAGGCTGGAGGCCCTGGGGGTGCAGAACTGGATGCCAGGAAGAGTCGGTTCCTCCCAGTTCAGTTTCACAGAGGTGGAAACTGAGGTCTAGAGAGATGCCACTGGCTCACCAGAGCCCATGAGGAGGGCAGCTGCGTCCCCTGAAGCCAGGCCCCCGGGGCTGGAGAGGGGCATCTGGACAGGGCCCTTCTCGGGAGGGAGGCTGCTGGCGGCTCTCACGGAGGAGAGTAGAGGGAGGAGGCAGGAAGGGAGGAAGGCAGGCCCTGTCTGACCACGCAGCTTCTTGTAAAAACCGAAGAAAAGCTGCCGGGAAACTCATCTGCAACCGGTTTGGCCAGTTCCTAACATCCTCCCCAGCACCGGGGTTCACGCTCACTGCTGCTCAGCTCTTCTCCCAGGCCTGCTATACGCAGCCGGGCCTTACAGCGGAGGGGGCTCCTCCATGGGCTTTGTTCCCAGGCCTGTAGCAGGAGGACTTGTCCTCAGGCGCCAAGAGCCCCTCTGGTCCTAACATCCTGGACATGTCCTGGCTCTGAGCCCTGGAGAAGGACGCGATGCTGATCCCTCCCTGGCTGCCTGTCCAGCACTCAGCAGGGACCTCGTGTCCCCCAGCTCTGGTTTTGCCTCACCACAGCCCCTGATGGGGGAAACTTTCTCCCAGTCAAGGGAACCTATGTCCCAAGAGGGGCTTATAGGTGATAGAGAACAGAGCAGCCCACCAGAGTGATCTCCAACAAGCACCCCAGCCCCGCCCACGAACCCTCCATGGGGCTCCATTGACCAGAGTCCACACTGCCTGGCCTGGAGTTTCAGATGTCCTGGGACACAGCTCTTCCTCCTGCTCCAATCTTATTCCCTATAAATTTGCCTAATGGGGCGCCGGGCTGCCTGGGATTCCACTTTTGGAGGATGGGAGCCCTTAACTCTGAGAGTGCCCAGGCCAGAGTAGGGGTAAAAGACCCGTGTGTCTGCTGGGAGTGAATGACTCTCTAGAGATTGAGCAGGAGGGTCTGGGGGGCTCAGAGGCTGATGGGACTTGGGGCCCCTGGGCTTGGGCAGAGGCATCAGCAGCCCAGGTGTCAGACAGAGCTCCAGCCCTGGAGTAGGGTCCGGGTGTCTCCCACCCCCCCTTTCTGATGTTGTGGACTTGGCCAGGCCACTTAAGCTCCCTGAGCCTCAGTTTCCCCATCCAGACCTAGGGTCATTCCCCATATCCTACAGGGCTGTGGAGAAGATGGTCCTTCACACAGGACCCATCAAATGTTCTTAAAAAAAAAAAACAAATAAAGGAACAAAAAAATGGGTGAGAGGCGACAAGAGTGTTTTTCCAATCTATCCAGAGACCGAGCTCCCAGGGGCTGTCAAGGCCACACTCCCCACTGGCCTGGCTCAAGGTCACAGAGAGCGGGACAAGCGGCCTCACTGACACCTGGCTCCAGGTGGCCTTAGGCTTCCCGTCCACACCTGCACTGGGGGTAACTCTAGAACCCGCTATACAGGGATCAAGGAGTCTGAGCTAGTGGCAGGCAGGGCAGGGCCAACAGCTGAGGACTGGCCAGTCTGAATGATTTCTGTGGACTCTGAGCACAGGGGTGGTGTCCAGTTACCCAGTCCCTGGCCCAGGGGCGATTATGGCAGAGGAATATCACCTCCTGGGGGCTACATGCCAGGCAGAGGAGGAGGGGCTCTGTGCTGGGGGGTTTGCACACCAAAGGCCTGATCCGGCTGGGCCCTTTGTGGCTGGGCCTCTGTGGTCTCTAAGGATTGGCTAGCCTGGGGATGGGCACTCTCTACCCAGCCAGAAAGGTTCTGTGGGTATGTTTTTGTTTTTAGACAGGGTCTTGCTCTGTCACCCAGGGTGGAATGCAGTGATGCAATCACAACTCACTGCAGCCTCAACCTCCTGGGCTCAAGCGCTCTTCCCACCTCAGCCTCTTGGGTAGCTGGGGCCACAGGCTCACACCACTGTGCCTAGGCTAATTTTTTTTTCTTAGAGATGTGGTCTTGCTATGTTGCCCAGGCAGAAAGGTTTAAGATGTCAGAACATTACCATAGGAGGAGAAAATACAGACACACACAAAATACATGCGGTATGCCTGGGGAGCTACGTCCCCATCCGTTGGGGTCCTTGTTCTCTTCACCTGTAAAGTCTGGACAGAAATGCCTGGAAAGCCTTCCCCGCACCCCTGTCTCTTGCAGGGACACCCCGGAGCCCAGGCAGCCCAGCTCCAGCCCGGCTGACTTTGCATTCACATGTCTGCCTAACACTTCACAGTTTGCAAAGGGCTTTCTGCCCTGTATCTGACCTGGCCTCACTCCTTCTTTGAGCAGGCCTGGGGTCCTTGCCCCTAATGTGCAGGCAAAGAAATGAACCCGACAAGGGAGGTGACTTGCCCAAGGCACCACAGGGACCCCGGCTCCCCTCCCGTCTGCCCCAGAGTATCGATGGGGACCTTTTGCCAGGATGGCTCTGGGGAGGCAGTGGTGGGAGATGCCCACTTGGTGGCACTGGGAACCCCATCCAGGCTGCCACTCAGGTTGGTCTGGCTGGTGAAATGGTTAATGTTCAAACCACACGACCCGCCCCATGCAGATAGACTCACCGAGTGCCTGAAAAACAAACCCACAACGGAGAGGTAAGGATGGACCTCCCTGCCCACTTGCCTGCCACCCAGATGCAGTGGCCTTGCCGGGTGAGAAGGCACCCTGGGGATCATGGGGCCAGCAGAGAAGACACCCCAAGCAGCGGGACAGCGAAAGTGAAGTCCTAACCATGGCAACTCTCAAAAACATCTCGGGTGGTTCTACTTAATTAAAAAAAGTAACAGAGTAATACACAGACTTGCTAGAAAGCTACAGTCATCAGGTCAGTAAAACAATAGATTAATGGAACAGAATAGAGAACCCAGAAATAAATAGACCCACCTATATGAGGTCAGCTGTTCTTTGTTTATGTTTTGTTTTTTTGAGACCAAGTCTCGCACTGTCGCCCAGGCTGGAGTGCAGTGGTCCGATCTCAGCTCACTGCGGCCTCCACTTCCTGGTTCAAGCGATTCTCCTGCCTCAGCCTCCTGAGTAGCTGGGATTACAGGCGTGTGCCATCAGGCCTGGCTAATTTTTGTGATTTTGGTAGAGATGGAGTTTCACCAAGTTGCCCAGTCTGGTCTCGAATTCCTGACCTCAAGTGATCCGCCCAATTCAGCCTCCCAAAGTGCTAGGATTACAGGCGTGAGCCACCGCGCCCAGCCTCAACTGTTCTTTGGCAAAGGAGCAAAGACGGACTTTTAACCAATGGTGCAAGAACAGGTGGACGGCCACATGCATAAAAACAAACCTAGACACAGACCTTACACCCATCACAAAAATCAACTCAATGGATCATAGGCCTGCGTGTAAAACACAAAACTATAAGACCCCTGGAGGATAACACAGGAGAAAATCTACGTGACTTAGGGCTTGCTGGTGACTTTTTAGAGCAACATCAAAGCAGAATCCATGAAAAAAGAATCGATGAGTTGAATGTTAGAATTTAAACTTCTGCGAAAGACACTGAAAAGAGTAGAAAGATAAGCCACAGACTGGGTCAAATGTTGGCAAAGCTTATCAGATGACTGGTATCCAAAATATACAAAGAACTCTTAAAACCCAACAATAAGAAAACAAACAACCCAGTTTAAAACTGGGCAAGAGATCAGAAAAGATTTCTCGCCAGAAACGAGAAATAAATGTGTTTAATATCTTGGCCAGGCGCAGATGGCTCACGCCTGTAATCCCAGCACTTTGGGAGGCCGAGGTAGGTGGATCACTTGAGGTCAGGAGTTTGAGACCAGCCTAGCCAATATGATGAAACCCTGTGTCTACTAAAAATACAAAAAAATTAGCTGGGCACGGTGGCAGGCACCTGTAATCCCAGCTACTTGGGAGGCTGAGGCAGGAGAAACGCTTGAACCTGGGAGGTGGAGGTTGCATTGAGCCAGGATGGCACCTCTGCACTCTGGCCTGGGCAACAAGAACAAAACTCTGTCTCAAAAAAAAAAAAAAAAGAAAAGAAAAGAAAAAAATTATTTAATATCCTATGGGCTGAGTCACTGAGGGCAGAGAGGCATAAGAAAAGATGTTTAACGGCATGCAATTACAAATGAAAACAGTGAGATATCACGACACACCTATCAGAATGATCCAGATCCAAAACACTAACAATGGCAAATGCTGACGAGAATGTGGGGTCACAGGAACTCCCGTTCCTGCTGGTAGGAATGCAAAACGGTACCGCATCATGGAGGACAGGTCGGTGGTTTCTTACGAAGCTAAACTTACTCTTCCTG
Organism: Cacajao melanocephalus; assembly: GCA_963573385.1. Lineage (NCBI taxonomy): Eukaryota > Metazoa > Chordata > Mammalia > Primates > Pitheciidae > Cacajao > Cacajao melanocephalus. The sequence continues at coordinate 66,919 of CAUYLG010045338.1, read as the reverse complement.
TATGATCCAGCAGTCTCGTCCCTTGGTATTTACTCACAGAAACCTGCACACACATGTTCATTGCAGCTGTATTCACCATTACCAAAACTTGGGAACAACTGTGATGTCTTCAGGACATCAAGGGGTCAGTAAGCAGTGGTGCGGACAGACCGTGGAGGATGACTCAACACCAAGAAGAAAAGAGCTCTCCAGCCAAGAAAAGACAGAGGAAATGCTTTCTTTAAAATTTTTTATTTTTATTTTTTTGAGACAGGGTCTCACTGTTGACTGGAGTGCAGTGGTGAGATCACAGCTCACTGCAGCCTCAACTTCCTAGGCTCAAGAAATCCTCCCACCTCAGCCTCCCGAGTAGCTGGGACTACAGATGTGCACTACCACGTCTGGCTCATTTTAAAAAATGTTTTGTAAGGTCAAGATCTCACTATGTTGCCTGGGTTGGTCTTGAACTCCTGGGCTTAAGCAATCCACCTGCCTCGGCCTCCCAAAGTGCTGGGATCACAGGCAGAAGCCTGTGAAAAATGTAAATGCACCTCACTAAGGGAAAGAAGCCAGTCTGAAAAGGCTACAGCATGATTCCAAATAGATGACATTTGGGAAAAGGCAAAGCTCTGGAGACAGTGAAAGGATCAGTGACAGCCGGGGGTAGGGGAGGGAGGGAGGCGTGGACCAAGCAGAGAGGGTGCTCAGGTGGGAAAGCAGCTCTGTGTGGCTCTGTGGTGGTGGGTCTGTGTTATTATTCACCTGTCTAGACCCATAGGATGCCCAGCGCCAAGAGGGAGCCCTAATGTAAACCATGGGCCTGAGTTGGTAACGTATCATGACAGCTCTTCAATTGCGAGGAATACGCCCCACTAACGAAGGATGTTAATAATAGGGGAAACTGTGAGGGAACATATGGGAACGCTTTGTACGTTCCCCTCAATTTCTCTGTAACCCTAAAACTGCTCTAAAACACTAATGTCTTTTTTTTTTGAGATGGAGTCTTGCTCTTGTCGCCCGGGCTGGAGTGCAGTGGCATGATCTCGGCTCACTGCAACCTCCACCTCCCGGGTTCAAGCTATTCTCCTGCCTCAGCCTCCTGAGTAGCTGGGAGTACAGGCACACGCCGCCATGCTCTCCTAATTTTTTTTATTTTCAGTAGAGACGGAGTTTCACCATGTTGGCCAGGCTGGTCTCGAACACCTGACCTCAGGTGATCCGCACATCTCAGCCTCCCACAGTGCTGGGATTACAGGCGTGAGCCATCCTATTTTTTTTTTTTTTTAAGTAATACATGAGTTACAAACACATGATAGTATGGGCAAGCTGGGCACTGGCTCATGCCTGTGGTCCCAGCTACTCAGGAGGCTGAGGTGGGAGGATGGTTTGAGCCCAGGAGGTCAAGGCTGCAGTAAGCCGTGATTGCGCCACTGCATTCCAGTGTGGATGACAGAATGAGACCCTGTCTCAAAAAAGAAAAGAAAAGAAAAGAGACAATAGTGCGGGTGAATCTTATAAACACGATATTGAACAAAGAAGCCAGACAGCAAAGAGGCTGGGCTGTGCGAGTCGTTCCTGCACGGTATGGAAACAGGTGACAGGGACCCATGGTGTCACAGTCAGGAGCGAGGCCTCTGGTGGGACCGTGGCCACTGTCCACGTCCCGCCTCTGGCCTGGGTGCCGGTGACAGGAGGTTCGGTTTCTGAAAATTTGCTGGGTCATACACTTCCACTGCGTCCACTTTCCTGTGGGTTACACTGCACTGAAGAGTTCCAGAAAAAACAGTGTTTGCGGCAGAAAGCTGGAAATCCCAGAAAAAGAGAAGGACGATGCCTCCCCTCGTCTACTCCATGCCAAAGGGGTCTCCAGCTGCAGATGACCCCGGCCCCAGGCCGGGCTGCTCAACTCCGTCGTCACTGGGGACAACGGAGCACAGGGCCAGTGGGAGGAGGGTCAGCAGTCCTCCCACCGTGTGTGAACCGCAGCGTCTTGGAAGGTGTTCTCTTGCTTCAGGAAATGGCCCCTCGATGCCACCTCAGCCAGGCCCAGAAGCCAGGGAGACTCAGTTCCTGCCTCTGAAGGGGTCCCAGGTTGGTGGCCCAGCCGTAGGAACGCATGGAGGGGCAGGGATGCCTGGAGCCCTTGCTGGGACAGGCACCTGAGTCCTCTCTGTGTGCCCCATCCCAGCATCTCTGAGCTACCCCAGGGTACCCTGCGTCTTCCCAGAGGTGGTGGCAAACGCAGGGCAGGGCCCGGGGCTGGGCGGTGACATCATGGGCTGAGCTGTTCCAGTTCTTTCCCGACCTCGGAAACCCCAACATCCCGCTCCAGGAACTGGCCTGCGGCGTTGGCTTTGGCTGGGTGCCCCGGGAGTGTGGCAGGGAGGCCCCGGGCCCCCATCCCCCTAGTAGTCAGCCCCAAGACCCCCCCCCTTCCCTTCAGGGTCTCCCAGGGAGCCTGGGCCAAGTGTGAGAACCAGCAGGGTCAGCTCCCTGGGTCCCACCCCCGCCCCTCCTTTACTGCAAGAAAAATAAACAGCCGTCCCGTCTCTCTGAGACTGGAAACACCACCGCAGCCGCAGCCTCGGCCGGACTATGGGGCTGACTCACGGCCCAGCCCAGGCGGGGGCAGCGAGAAGGGGCCGGGGCTGCCCTGAGGAGCCTGGTGGTGACCCCTCTCTCCACCATGCCAGGGGGACGGGAGGACACATCCATCTCCGGACTCCTGAGCTCAGCCACCTCACCCTGCTCTCCCTCCGGCCACTCTGTGCCGTTTGTCAGCCAGGCCTTGACCTCTCCCAGCCCCAGGGACCTCATGAGCCCAAACCAAACACTGGCTGGAGCATCTCTTGCTCTGTCCATGGTTGTGGACAGGGAGGAGCATGGTGGCTGGGTTCAGGGGTCCACCTTGGGGCCCCAGCCAGGCCTCATGTAGTAGAGCAGGAAAGTAAATGTGTCAGAGTGACTTTTAGCCAGGGTGGAAATGGAAACCTGCCTCCCTGGGGACCTCAATCATTTGGGAATCTGATGATCCTGAAGTCACCATTGGTCTCCCACGCCGCCCATGCTCCTCCTTCAAGCCTTCCTTCTTTTCCATGGACACCTTCTAGTGTCCCCAAGCCAGCTCCCTCCTGTGGGTGGAGGGCATGGGCAGAGGGGCAGCCCCTTTTCTCCAAAACGCCTGGTTGAACATCCAGGCTGCTTCTCAGAACCTTACAGCAGCCCTGCTCTGCAGCTTGCCAGGGGCCTGGCAGGCCTCAGTGAAGCACCTCTGTGTGCCAGACTGAACCCCTTGTCCTTGGAGGTGACTCAAACTCGGCCTGGCCACGAGATAAGGAACAGATGATAAGAGCAGGGATGAATTGGAGGTAAGTAACCTTTTGTAAATTTAACTTTTAAGTTCAGTTGTTTCTTTTTATTTGTTTGTTTGTTTGTTTGTTTGTTTTGAGATGGAGTCTCGCTCTGTTGACCAGGCTGGAGTGCAATAATGCAATCTCAGCTCACTGCAACCTCCGGCTCCTGGGCTCGAGTGATTCTCCTTTCTCGGCCTCCCGAGTAGCTGGGATTACAGGCATGCGCCACTGCGTTCAGCTAATTTTTTAGTAGAGATGGGATTTCACCATGTTGCCCAGACTGGTCTTGACTCCTGACTTCAGGTGATCCACCTGCCTTGGCCTCCCAAAGTGCTGGGATTACAGGTGTGAGCCACCACGCCCAGCCTTAAGGTTAGGTTTTTAAAGTACATGTGCCAGTTTGTTAAATAGGTAAACTTGTGTCATGGGGGTTTGTCGTACAGATGATTTCATCACCCAGGTATTAAGCCTAGTGCCCATTAATTAGTTTTCCTGATCTCCTCCCTCCCCCAACCTTCCCCCCTCAAGTAGCCCAGTGTGTGTTACTCCCCTCTATGAATCCATGAGTTCTCATCATTCGGCTCCCACTTATACGTGAACATGCAGTATTTCGTTTTCTTTTCCTGTATTAGTCTGCTAAGGATGATGGCCTCCGGCTCCATTCCTGTCCCTGCAAAGGAGATGATCTGGTTGTTTTTACGGCTGCGTAGTGTTCCATGGTGCTATGTACCACATTTTCTTATGTAGTCTATCACTGATGGGCATTTAGGTTGATTCCATGTCTGCTATTGTGAATAGTGCTGCAGTGAACCGTATCTCTTTAATACAATGATTTCTCTTCCCTTGGGTGTATACCTAGGCATGGGATTGCTAGGTTGAACGCTATTTCTCCTTTTAGGTCTTTGAGGAACCGCCACACTGTGGTCCACAAGGGCTGAGCTAACTTACACTCCCACCGACAGTGCGCAAGTGTTCCTTTTGGAGAGATGGGATTTGCTGCCCAAGCAGGAGCAGCAGCATGGTGACTTTCGTAAGGGCTATGTGGGTGGGAGATGGACGCTCCCTGGGACAAGGAGCCTTCGTGTGCCCGGCAGAGGGGTTATCATGGGGTGGGTGTGGGTGAGGATGGAGGGGTAGCCTGGGCAAAGGCGCAGAGGTGGCTGTGGCTGGAACGTGGGGCGCAGGCAAGTGTGCCTTTGGGGCAGTCCTGAGACGCTTGTCCCTTGCACAGAGCTCCGAAGGCTCACGGGCTCTGGGGAATAATGAGGGAGGAGCTGGAGGCTGAGCAGAGGGCCTGGCGGGGCAGGGTGGATCAGAGGGTGACGGAGCCCTGCTGGGTTCCCACGCCGGACAGCGGGGCAGGTGTGGCCTTGGGGTCAGCGAGCGGCGGGAGGCGCGGGAAAGCCGGGCGTCTGGCCCTGGCGGGCAGGAGTGTCAACCAATTAACCTGTAATCGCCCACGGAGATGCTAAGAGGATTTGCCTTTTGTCCGGCTAATTATTCTGCTTGGACACTTTTCCTTTCCTCGGGGAGCTCAGGCCCTTTGCAGAACTTTAATTAAAAGGAAGCCGCTTTCTCAATTACCCCAAGGGAGGGGAAACCAGTGAAAACCCCAGGGTCGCCCTCCCCAGCTCAAGCCACTGGTCTAGGGGTCTTCCTCATCTGACCCCTGGGCCAGCTGGAGAGCCTTCCCCAGTGCCCCTGACAACGCAGTGGGGACCTCCGCTAAGGTCGTGGAGGGAGAGGAGGGAGCTCCTGGCCCGAGGCACGAGGCCCCAGTGCTGGCTCTCCCAGGCTGGAAACTTACAGGAGCACTGCTGCGCTGAGAAGGGCCCTAAGATCCGCAGTGAGGTCCCGGGGCCTTCCCTGGAGCCCTGACGACAGGCCACTTCCTGGTCCCCGCCAGACCTTCACGGGACAGACATTGCTGAACAGTAATGCCAAGTGAGGTCCGCAAGTGTTTGAGGCCCCGCACACCTGTCCCCAGCCCCACGGAGCTCCCAGGAGGACAGTGAGTGCTCACTGCTGCCAAAGGAATACCAGGAGGTCACAGGAGTCAAATTGCTGTCACCACGAGCGAGGCACAGCCTCTGTTCACTGCGTGCCAGTCCTGCTGCCATTGACACCATCGAGGCATAGCCACCGCTCCCTCCATGCCAACTGTGCCCACTGCTGAGCTCTCAGGACCTCCTCCAGGCCTGATGTCTTCCCCAGGGGGGCCCAAGCCCTGTTTTACTGAGGGAGAAATGGAGGCTCCTGGGTGGAGGAAGGTGCCCAGGGTCAACCTTGTCAGGTCCATGTCACTGGCGGCTTCCCCCGCGGGTATGTGAGCACCCCAGGCTGACAGGATCCCTGCTCTGTCCCCAGGGGCTCAGGGCCCAGCTGAGGTTGGTGGGCCGGTGGGCTGGTGGAGGAAGATGCCCTCCTGTGGGGCTGACCCCAGCTGCAGCCATGGATACGCCCAAGCCAGGCTCTCCCCAAAGTGAGGGGGAGCGAGCCCCTGCATCTGCAGAGGTGCAGTCACACGCTCAGGGCCATTGTCTCTGGGCTTTGACTGTGCTGCCCATGCTGCCACTGCCAGCGGCAGACGCCCTGCCTGCCTCTGTGCCCTGCACACTCCACACAGGCTACGTGGTCATGATGGAGCTATAGGGGAGAAAGCCCCATTTTGCAGATGAGGAAACTGAGGCTCAGAAATGTTAGAACACCCAGATCTGCGTCCACGCAGGAGCAAGGGAGCCGGGCACTGACATCAAGGCCATGACAGGTCCCAAGCCCTGGACGTCCCCGTTCTGTGCAGGGTCCCATCAGCCTCTCAGGAGTTCAGGCTCTGCTCTGGGCCGGGAAAGGGGTGGGGTCGTGGGACTGTGCTGGGCGGCTGCAGGGCATGGCCCCTCACAGTGCCTGGAGCAGATTAGCAGGGAATGGGCGCTGGAACTCCTGCCCCTGAGCTCATCTGTGCAGTGCTGGGGCTTCCTGGAGGAGGTGACATGTGAACAGGTCTCAAAGGATGCACAGTTTAGCTGGCAGAGGAGGCTGGATGGTTACCTTGGGCAAGGGACAGTGAGCCCCGACCCAGCCGGGAGCAGTGGCCCCAAGAAAGGTCCCTGCGGTCCTGTGGGTCTCAGCCTCAGGCTCTCTGGCCCTATTCACAGGGAACCTGGGGGGCGTTTGGGCTCCCAGCAGCTATGGAGCCCTGCGGCTGACCCCTGTGTGGTCCTGCATAACGTAAAAAGGTGAGTGGGGCATCTGCTCTTTGGAGAAGGCTCCTGCTCACTTCTAGGGCAGAATTGGAGCTTCAAGAATTCATTCATTCACTCACGTATTCATTCACTTGTTCTTTGTCTATTCTACTGTTCATTTGTTCTTGTCTGTGTGTTCCCTCACTCACTCATTCACTCACTTGCTCATTCATTTGTTCATTCCCTCGTGGCGTCTCCTTCCTCCCACTCTCTCCTTCATTCGTTCACTCACTCACTCTTTTACGTGCCTTTCACTCCTGGTTTCAATCCATTCTTTCACTGTTCCTGAGGCTTCCGCAGGCACCGGTGTGGGGCCCACAATGAGGGACCTTCCCACAAAAAAGGTAGTCAACAGTGGCGGCTGGCAGCTGTGAGCCCCATGTGAGGGTCTTAGAGCACCCAGCGGGTGGGACCTGCCTAGAAGTGGCCAGAAGTTTCCCTGGCCCTGGGGTGGGGCAGGCAGTGGCCAAGGGGTGGGGTTCCTGGCCCTGTACCCTCTGGATCCAGCCCCTGCTGCCCTGGGGTCCCCTCCCCTGCGGGCACTCAGGACAGAAATCAGCCGGCCTGAGCTCCCTGCAGTCCTTCCCCCATCACCATCAGTCAGGCTGGGAAGGTCGGATTCTGCCCTGGGGAGCGGGGGCGGCACTGCTACTCTGTGGCCCCCGCCCTCCCCACCTCTCATGGAGCCCTGGGCCTGCCTGGGGACCTTGTCTGGTCTCCTTGCCAGGAAGCTCCTTCTGGAAGGGTCCACACTTTTCTCACCTCACAGGGTCTGCCTGGGAGGCCTGGGGCCGGATGGTATGGGGTCGGTCTCATAAGATGGGTCATACTGGGCCCTGCACGCCCCAGGGCACAGGCATGCTCTGCCCACTCACCTTGTTCCCCTCAAGGCAGCACCCACAGGAAGAGCAGCAGCCAGTCCTCCTGGGACGTGGCAGGTGGACCGGTGTGTCCTAACCCTGGGTGAGCCAACCTGTGCCTGGTGACAAGGCTCTCGGTGACGCCTACCCTGACTCACAACCTCAGCGACTGTAACTGACGTGCCCAAAAGCTCTCCTGAGAATTTCTGGAACTTCTCCTTCCTGTGGTGGTCTCACTTAGGAGCACTCTCGCGCAGTCTCCCGGGGTTGGTTCTCACCAGGGCTGAGTGTGGATGACGGGGTCATGTAGTGGGCTGCTCTGTCCCGGGCCACCCCCTCGGGTCTGCAGACGCCGAAAGCCCAGCCTCAGGGAGCCTTGTTTGGGGTTGAGCCCCTGGCTTTGGGCAGATGCGGCCAGGACAGCGCAGGCTGTGTGGCCCTGGGTCAGCCAGTACCACACCTAGGGGGCTCCAGAGAGCCTCGAGTACAACTTCAGGGCTGGACTCACTTTGTGGTTTTCAAATGTTTTTAGCAGCAGAGCCCCTTCGTCAAACCAACCCTAGACCGAATCAGATGTGCCCCAAAGCCCTCCCATACTCTGCATCCCGAAATGACATCTGACTTTGTAGCCTCTGGGTCAGCCATACCGGTCAGCCAGGCCCCAAGCGCCTCTCCCTCCCACATGGCTCTGCAGCTTCTGCCACCTGGCTGCCCCCCAAACCCCTCCCAGCATGAGGACAGAGATGAACTCCTCTTGATCCACGGGGGCCAATTGTCCTGTGTGATTTGGTTCAAAAAGTATTCACTGAGCCCTGCTGTGTGCCAGGCTCCAGGGCACGCCAGAAAGATGCCCGCCTTCCGTTCTTCTCCGGAAAGGTCTCCAGACCCTAGGGATGGGTGGATGGGTTGAGGGCCCCATCAGGGTCCCCCAGCCCCAGAGTGTTCCTGGATCTGACACTCTCAGTACGCTGTTCCCAGAGAAGTCTTGGCATTCAGTGGTGCTCAATAAATACATTCAGTGGACACCCTGAGCTCATGTTCTCTTAGTGACCTGAGCACAGCTGGGCTGGGAGGGATCAGGCCTGGGGTGGGAAGAGGGGGCATCGGCATCGCCTCTGAGCTTCCTGGTGCATCTGGCAGGCTCCTGCATCCTCTATTTTGATTTTTAATTTTTAAAATAGAGATGGGGGCCGGGCACAGTGGCTCACGCCTGTAATCCCAGCACTCTGGGAGGCCGAAGTGGGCAGATCACAAGATCAGGAGTTCAAGACCAATCTGGCTAACACAGTAAAACTCCGTCTCTACTAAAAATACAAAAATTAGCCAGATGTGGTGGTGGGCACCAGCACCAAAACCGGCTCAGCTGTAGAGACCCCCACCCAGGCGGTACTGAAGGAATTAAGCAGCAGACACCCAGATAGAACAGCAAAGTGGGACTATCCGGGGCCAACAGCCTTCCGAGCTGACAGCAATCCGGGCTGAGGGCCTCGGGCTGATTCTGACCCAGGTAATTTGTCTCTCTGAACAGGTGATTATTATTAACTAACAGGTGTTCTGTGTCTTCTCATAGAACCAAGATAAACTAGGTAGGCAGCTGGTGCCCGCTTACCACTGATCACTGACAAACTAGAAAGCATTCTCCACGAGGAAGCCACGGGGGCAGGTCACACATCCCGTGCTGAAAGAATTGTTTTCACCGGTGTATGATATACATACACTGTTTTGCTACTTTAGAATGCCCCAAGCTGTTTTCCACTTGGGGGGAGGCTAGGTTTTCCTTGACACTGTTCTTAGCAAACAATATATTTTATCATACACTCAGCATTTTTCAACATGCCTGTAATCCCAGCTACTCAGGAGACTGGGGCAGGAGAATCGGGTGAACCCAGGAGGCGGAGGTTGCAGTGAGCCGAGACCACGCCATTGCACTCCGGCCCAGGTGATGGTGCAAGACTCTGTCTCAAAAAAAAAAAAATAGAGATGGGGTCTTACTATGTTGCCCAGGCTGGTCTCAAACTCCTGGATTCAAGCAATCCTCCTGCTTTGGCCTCCCAAGGTTCTGGGATTGCAGGCCTGAGCCACAGTGCCCAGCCAGTTTCCTGCCTCCTCTCTGCCTGGCGTTTGGTTCTGTACTTAGATATTCTTGTTTTCTGAGTGTGCAAAGAGCCTCCGTGGGCTTACTCTGAGCTGGTGTCTTGGCATCATCTCACCGTTGAGCCAATATCTGGAAAATACCCATCCACTCGTTCCACAAAAGATCACTGTGTGCCTGCCATGCCCTGGGCTCTGTCACTGGGCTATTGTGGTAACAAGCTGGCCTCCACCCCCAACCAGGGCATACATTTTGGTCAGAACAAACCAGAGGCCTGGGGGCCGCGCTCAGTGGCCAGTGACTGGGCGGCATCTTTAGATGGGGGCCTGGGGGTGAGGCCTGAGGATCCACAGGATGGCCACAGGGAGGTCTGTGGGGAGAGACAGGGGCAGAAGGACTGAGGGTGCCATGGTCCCAAGAGGGGGCTTGTTTAACGGAATTTAGAGGACCAGGGCAGGCACAAGCCTGAGAGTGTCAGGACTAGGGGCGTCCTTGGAGGTTTGGATGGGCCGCTGGTGCAGTCTGATGTGTGTGTGACGAAGGTCACTCAAGTGGCCGCTGGGAAACAGGGTGGGAGGAGGGCACAGAGTTGAAGGGACACATGACGGTGCTTGGGCAGAGGGGATAGGGTGGCAGGGTGCAAGTTGGCTCTTGGAAGGAGTGTTCAGGGGACAAAATTGGGGACCCACATTCTCACGGCCTCACCTGACCCACAGGCAGATGAGGGGGTCCAGGGAGATTCTACAGGGAGACTGTGACCTCCTTGGAGATCAGAGGGATCATGATCCCTGGCAGAAGGCCTGGGGGGGCACAGGAATGATAAGAGCCACTGGTCACTGGACATCAGCTCTGCACCACACCTCACTCCTGATGCCCACGGGAGCCCTCAAGCAGGGGCCAGGATGACCTGAGCCGGGCTGAGGGCCTGGTGCTTTGCTGCACGCAGGGCCCCACATGTCAAAGGCGGCATTCACCCAGGCCTGCGCGCGCCATCACCCACCCGACCAGCAATCGTGCCTGCTGCGCTGTGATGCACCAGAACCTTGCTTTTCTCCCCAAACCCTAATTCCAGATGCCCAGCTGCAGTCGGCTCCAATGGACCCTCTTCTGTCCCCTGCTCCAAAGGAGCTGCCTCTGGGGGTCTTCTCAGAGCCTTTCTACCCAGGATGCCTGCAGGAGGCTGAATGATGGCTTACCAAGACGTCCAGCCTCTGATCCCTGGATTCTGGAAAGGTTGCACTGCAAAGCAGATGGGGTTGAGTTGAGGATTTTGAGATGGGGAGATAATCCAGGATGATCTGGGTGGGCCCTAATGCAATCACAGGCATCCTTTTAATAAGGAGGCAGAGGGAGCGTCTGCCCTGAGGCCGTGGGAAGAGGAGCGCAGGGAGATTTGAAGATGCTGCCCTCTAAGACCAGGTGCTGCCACTGCAAGCCAAGGGCTCTGGCAGCCATCAAAGGGTAGAAGGGGCTGGGAGGGTCCTCCCCTGGAGCCTGGAGGGAGCCCGGCCCTGCCCACCCTTGGATTTGGGCCCAGGGATACTGACTTCAGACTCTGGCCTCCGGAACTGTGAGAGAATAAACGTTGTTTCAAGACCCATTTGTGTCATTGTTCCAGCAGCCCCAGGAAACTGTGCCCTGGCACCCCAAGGTCCCCAGCATGGAAGCCTCTTTGCTGTCCCCACTGGTGGCTCAGCCACCCTTCCTGGGCCTCTCCAAGCCTGGGAGCTCCTGGGGGACATCTTGCTTTCTTGGGGCACAGCTCAGGGGCCAAGAAGGGGCAATCAGAGCAGCACCCCCAGTAGGGGGACGCCCACCCCCCACACGGCTCACTGCGGCCCCGCCAAAAGCTGCAGGGAGTCCTGCCCAGGGAAGGGCATCCCCAGGGGAGCGGGGAGGGCTCCAGCCAACCTTAGGATGCGGGGCATCGCTGCACAGCTCACCTGAGAGGAGGCACCGGAGCAAGGGCAAGGCGGTGAGGTCGTCCAGCGAGTTCAGGAAGGGCTGGGGAGCTCCGGGAGGGTGGGGACCCTGGGAGGCTCTCCGGAGTGGGAGGCTGTGTGGGGCGGGGCCTGTGGGGTGACTTAACCAAGCGTGTGCTTCAGGCCCCAAACTCTCCATTCGAGCTCTTTTAAGAATAAAAACAAATATTTGTGTGGCATATTGTGTGTGTTGAGGTTGAGTTTTCTTCTTAAGGCTAAAAATAGGCACATCTCCGCATCCCCACAGGGATTCCTCCCTCTGCACCCAGAGTTGTGCAAGGCCTGGTCTGGAGCTCTGGGTCTCATGCCAAGTTTTGACTTCACCGCCAGCGATGGGTGTAGGAAAGGTGGCAGAAAACGATTATGGGATGGAAGTTGCCCATTGCAGCTGCAGAAGGCTTGGCAGGGCCAGGCGGGTGACACCCAGGCAGGCGGCCTCAACCCTGTCCTGGAAGAAGCGTCGTGCCCGCTGAGCCCCGGAGCGTGACCGGGTGAAGGGGCTGTGTCTCTGCCTGAGGGAACTGCCAAGGCCAGGCCAGGACAGTCCTAGACTGACTGGCCCCAGCTGGGGTAGTGTGCAGACCGAAGGGCCTAGGAGGCGGAGCCAGGGCCCACCAGAGGCTAGGAAGCCTGCAGGGCCTGTGCGGGGTTGGGGGTGGGAGTGCAGGGTGGACAGGGGGAAATAGTGGTCAGCCACTTCACATAGTTTGGGAAGGATGGGGACACTGCAGACCTGGGTGCCTGGACGGGCAGAACAGTGTGGGGCTGCAGCTTGGCATGAACATAGGGACCCTCCAGGAGAGGGGTCTGTAGGGTGTTGGGGGAGCCCAGGGCAAGTTGCCCCAGGTGATCGCCGGGTGAATGAGGGACAGGTGACTCCCACCTCAGGTTCCCCGATGAGCTTGCATCCTGGCTCCTTTGCCCACCCCTGGGGGGGCCCTGTAGCAAGTACCCCACACCCGAAGGATAGCTGGGGTGCCCAGCCTGGGCCAGGCACACTCTTGCCTCCTCTGGGCTTCCCCTCCCTGGGGTCACTGCCCAGGGCCTGCCTGATCTCTGTGCGGGGACGCCCCTGTCTGCCTCCAAAATGCCTCCAGAACCCCATGCTTTTCCCGTGCACCCCTTGCCCTGACCTGAAAGTGACCTCCTTGCCCTCTCCCTGCCTCCTTCCTTGCCCCCCAAACTTTTCTCTGTACTGCAGCTTAGGGGCCCTCTTAGACATGAAGGCAGACCATGTCCTTGTCTGCCACCAGCCCTGCAGTGCAGTGCCCACTTTTCTCTCAGTGCATCTCTGTACTCTCCCCGCTTCACTCTGTCCAGTCACTGGCCTCCTACAGCTCCCGGCCATCAGTCGCTCTCCCACCTCCAGCCGTGGCCCTGGAGCACGGTCCACACCCTCCACACCTCACTCCCTCCTCTCCCAGGCGTCTGCACTGCTGTCTCTGTGTGGCCTGCTCTGCCTCTGGCTCTTCCTGAGCCATGATGACCTCCTTCCACGCTGAGTATGGATGATTTATCACACCTGCTGTCTTAGTAGTAGGTGTTTATGGTCTCACGCTCCCTCCAGACTATCACCTCCCTGTGGGCAGGACTTTTGCTGGACACATGGGAGGGACAATAACATCTGTGGAACCAATGAACAAGGGTGAACAAAGCTTCTCACTTCTGAAGGGAACCCCCTGTGTCAGGCACGGGAGGAGAGGCTTCTCCTGTGCCTGACACAGGGAGTGGGTCAGGAAGGAGGCCACACTAATGAGACATCCTGTGTCCTACAGGGGCACAGGGCTCCATGTGCTCTGGCCACCAGATAGTGTTGAGGGGATGGCAAGGGCAGCCTGTGGGACAGGGCAGGGCGGGAGCTGGGGCTGCAGCTCAGCAGTGAGCCAGCTCGGGGAAGGACGTGGATCCTGCAGGAGAGAGGAGGGGACCAGGCGGCAGGAGGGCAGAGGCTTCGCTCCCTTACCTCCATTCTGCAGAGCAGGAAGGTCAGGCTCAGAGGCCTGGAGGAACAAATGCAAAAAGCCCCTTTCCTGGCTCCCAGGTGGCTTCAGTCAGCTGCTGCATCCCCCGACATGGGCAGCCCGCCATGCAGGCAGCCGAGGGCACAGGCACCACAGGGGAAGTGGGGAGGATGGTGAGGGTCTGAAGTCGGGGCCAGCCCAGGGCAGAACTGAAGCTGCGAAGGAACTGGCTGGCCAGCCAGGTTGGGACGGGCTCCCAGAACCCCGGCTCTCCCAGCCGTTGGGACCCCACACCTTACCCAGTGAGGCCCCCAGGACTGGCCTCTGCCTGGGAGCAGCGGTGAGGCAGGCCCGGTTCAGGAACCTCCTGGGCCAATCAGAGGGGCAGGAAGGCCCCCGGCATGGGCGACACCAGCAGGGCAGGGCTGGCCAGGGCTGAGTACGTGAGGATCTCACCCCGTGCTGCGGTGAGCCACTGAGTGGGGGCTTGAGGGGCTGGCCTGGAAGAAATGCTCCCAAAATATGAGCCTTAGAGGCGGAGCCTGGGGCTAGGGTCAGGTGGGCCTCTGGGCCAGCCAGCAGCATGGGCGAGGCCTCCAGCAGGCCCCCTGGGAGGATGTGCAGGGCAGCCCGAGGGGGCTGGGCGGGGATTGAACCAGGGCCAAGAAATCAGTACAGTCTGGGCACCAGCGCCGGGCATCTCAGAGGCTTCCTCATTCCTGGGCCTATGGGAGTAGCCGGACCCCGGCATGCCGCTCCCGCCGGCACTGCTGATTCGATTACTGTCTCACAGGAACCGGGGCCTCCTGCCAAACTGCCCGGCCCAGGCCCCATGCACGCCAGCCACATGGGCCCCACCAACCACCAAGTCCTGGCCCCGGGCCACCCCCGGCTCTTAGATGGGGACACTGAGGCCATACATCCAGGAGGGCTTCCCCCAGAGGCTGCGCATGCGTCAGGAAGGAACAGGGCTGGGACTGTGAGACCAGTGCTTTTTTCTAGCTAATGCCCGTTCTTTGCATCCTGTGGGGGGTCCATTCCCCTCGAGAAGCCCACCAGGAGGCCCCTCCACTGGGATCTGGGTCTGGGGCCAGTTCCATGGGTGCCCAGGCTGGGCACAGCAAGGACGGGGTCTGTTTGATCAGCAGTTCTGCCTGATGCCAGGCTGCTGGGACAGCGGGCAGTGGCCAAACCGGCCCTGCCACATGCCTCCGGCCCTCGGGGGAGTGCTCTGCATCGCCCTGTGCACGGCTCCCGCAAGCTGCAGGCTGGGAGGCCCTGCCGCAGGCTGGGCTCTGGGGAGGAGCAGTGGAGCCTGTGGCCTGTGGCTGCTGAGCTTCTAGGGGCTTCGTGCTGCCTTCCCAGGCCTGGTGAGGGCAAGGCAGGTCCCTGGGCTGTTGAGCCAAAATCCACCAGACCCAGCTGGATGGACCTACAGGGTCCCTGGGAACCAGACCCCACCCTGGTCAGTGGGGCGCAGAGGCACAGGTGCTGGTGGGGCCTGCTGTCCCTGCTGTCCCTTCTTACAGCAGCTTTGGCCCAGGCCCTAGTAACCCCCTGGGTGCCAGGCCCACGGCCCTCCTGTCTGCAGCCCCAGGCTGGTGCTGTCCAGCAAGTCCTCAGGGTTTGTGCCCAGCCCCCCCAGTGCCCCTGGCTGCGTGAGGACAGCCCAAAGGTGCCTGGAGGCAGGCAAGCGTGACTCAAGCTCCAGGGTGGGTTCTGGGCAAGGGTCTCTGGTGTGAGGATAGGAGGGACAGCCCACAGAGGAGGATGAGGAAGCCAGATGGCTGGGAACACATGAGGGCCTCGGAGGCTCATCCTGGGTGGGCAGAGCATGTGTGCCCACTGGTGGGGCTCCAGCTGCAGGCACGTCGCATGGGGATTCCACACACACTCACTTCTCCGATTCCAGCTTTTATTGGGCTGAGCACTCCCCTCCAGGGGAGGCTGCCGTCAGAAGGGCAGGGACGCAGCACCTTGTCCACCATCACCCCTGTCTGGACCCCCCTGACGTCCAACTCACCCAGGCGAAGGGCTTGTTGCTGACAGACGCCAGGGGAGGGCAGGGGCTCAGCGGGGTACTTGGCAGCCAAGGGACAGTGCGAGTGGCTCGGTGGCATCAGGGGCCCCGAGGGTCTGTTCAAGCAGAAGGAGTAGCCTGGTTCGGAGGATGGGGCATGGGGCATGGGGGAATGGGGGATGGAGGATGGGGGATGGGGGTGAAGGATGGAGGATGGGGGATGGGGGATGAGGGTGGGGGATGGGGGAGGAGGATGGGGATGGAGGTGAGGGATGGGGGATGGGGCATGGGGGATGGGGGATGGGGGATGGGGGGTGGGGGTGGGGGATGAGGAGGGGGATGGGGATGGAGGTGAGGGATGGGGATGGGGGATGGGGTGAGGGATGGATAAGGGGGATGGGGGATGGGGTGAGGGATGGAGGATGGGGAATGGGGGATGGGATGGAGGATGGGGGATGAGATAGGGGATGGGGAGTGGGATGGGGGATGGGGATGGGGATGGGATGCGGGTGGGGGATGGGATGGGGGATGGGGGCCGCAGCCATCCCCCTCTCCGGTACCCAGTGTAGGTCACAATAATTTAAAGACATAATAGACATTTCGACACTATGTAACAACATAAGTTAACCAGGTTCCTTGCAGAGAGTGCCGGGCCTACGGACTCGGGGGTGTTCTGGGACTTGGGGAAGGTGAGGGGATGGGGCCAGGCTGAGGGTGGGGCATTCACGGTGGCCCAGAGGCTCGGAGGATCCAGGCGTGGTTAGGGGCACATGGGTGGGACCCCAGGGCCAGGGCCGAGGAGGAAGTCACTTGCCCCAGGCTGAGTCCAGGCCGCTTGGCTTGTCGGCTGCTCAAGAACGCATTTCCACGGGCTTCCAGGAGAACACACCCTAAACCGGGGCAGGCAGGAGCCAGCTGCAGACCATCCTCTCTGGCCTTGGATGAGTTCTTCACTCTGTCACTTAAGCTCCTCAGAAACACGGGTGGAAGCGTCTAGAAAGGACACGACCTTCCTTGGATCCAGATTTTCTCAGCATCAGGATCAGGGTAAAAGGACCAGGACAAGGCTATGCAAACCCTCAAACGCACCGAGGGGAGTGCAGACCCCAGTGAGGCTGTCGGGGGGCGGAGGGAGCAGCTGAGTGCTTCAAGGTATGGGAGTCACCTCCTGCCACCCTGGAGGTCCTGATGTGCTCTCCAGGGTCAGAGCCTCAGGCGGGGCAGGAGCCGAGGTGGGAGCCTCTGCTCGAAGCTGCAGGGTCTCTGGCAGGTTATTGTGCCACTCTGGGCCTCAGAGTCCCCATCTGTCAGGCGGGACAAACATCCCTGACCACAGGTCCCCTGCCTGCCCACCCCGCGGCAGCACTGTCCCACGGGTCAGGGTGGCTCCAGGGGGAAGGGGGGCTCTGTAAACTGGAGGTGCCAGGCCGGGAGGGTGACAGGATGAAGGCAGGGTCGAGGTACTCCTAGAACCTGACGTGGGTGACATTTTGATTTGCTTGACATTATTTTCTCTTTTTTTTTTTTGAGACAGAGTCTTGCTCTGTCACCCAGGCTGGAGTGCAATGGCGTCATCTTGGCTTGTTGCAACCTCCACCTCCCGGGTTCAAGCGATTCTCCTGCCTCAGCCTCCTGAGTAGCTGGGATTACAGGCATGCACCACCATGACCTGCTAATTTTTGTATTTTTAGTAGAGACCGGGTTTCACCGTGTTGGCAAGTCTGGTCTCGAACTCTGACCTCAGGTGATCTACCGGCCTCGGTCTCCCAAAGTGCTGGGATTATAGGTGTGCAACACCCCACCCGGCCATTGATAGGATTTTCAAAAGAAGGGAAAATGGCCTGGAAGAGCCTGTCCGTGGCTCTCTTCCAAGGCCCAGTCAGGGCTGTGCGGTCCGCCGAGCCCCTGCCCAGCTCACTTCTAGGACCTGCAGTCACCGTGTGGTCCCCACCAACCCCAGGCTGCCTCAGCTCTGCAGGGGCAGAGGGCTGACCGGCGGGGCCAGGAGAGAAAACAGGGCGTCGAGGGGATGGGCTGACATGGAGTATGGAGTTAGGACTGGCTACGAATTCGTGCTGAGAATCCTCTTCTGATACTAAGAAAACATAAATAATTTGTGTCAACATCTGTCCCCACTGCCCCCAGGCCCAGTGGCAGACCCGGCCTGGGAAATGGTCTGGAGGGTCCAGCCAGTGTAGCTGTTCTGTGTCCTTGCCGCCAGGTGGGGCAGGGGACGCTGTCTCATCCTCACTTTGCTCTCTGGGATACAAGTGCGTCCTGGAGGTTCACTTTCCCAGAGAGAAGAAAGGGAACTTGCTGGGCTCCGGCGGGGAGAACTGGGACCCCTGGCCTTGCTCTCTTGGTGGGTCGCGGGGGCCGTTCTGCCGCAGGAGGTGTGAGAAGGTGGCAGGAGGGAGCCCCAGGGAGGCGGGCAGAGGACGTGGACCCTGGCTGGTGCCCTCCTGCACCTGGAGCTCCCTGCTCTGCCCCCGCCCCTGCCCGCCACTGGCAGCACCAAGGCAGGGAAGGCGAGGATGTGTGAAACGCCGGGGAGGCTGGGCTGCCCACGGCCACCTCTGGGCGCGCCGTCACTTGCAGGTGAAGACCTCGGTGCGCTCGCTGCAGCTGTTGCATTTGACGAAGCAGCACCAGTGGAATTTGCAGTTGCACTGCCACACCTTGGTGTACTGATGGGTGTTGTAGCCGCGGCCGCAGCACATGGTGTCACAGCCGTCCGCGCCAAGCGAGGTGCGGTTGCAGAGGCGGCCCTGCGTGCCCACGCTGCCCGTGGCTGCGTCCTCCTCGCAGTAGTTGGGCGACTTCTCGATGTACACCAGCTCTGTCTCCATGGGCTTCTGATAGCTGCGCAGCTGCTTGATGCGCAGGAAGGTGGGCTGCCGCAGGCGGCTGGCGCGCACCACCTCCACCTGCACGGCCGCGTTGTACTTCTCCTTCAGCAGGTGGCCCACCTCTCGGAACTTGGGCAGCGTGGTCCAGCAGGTCTTGGTGGTGCAGGAGCCAGACACGCCGTGGCACTTGCACTCCAGCTGCATCCGGTCCTCCAGAACCTGCGGGCGACAGGAAAGCTGCTGGACACGGCACGGCCTGAGCGGGACCCCTCCAAGTTCCCCTACCCCTGCCTCCAGCCCCACCTGGAAGCCCACTCCTCCACTTCGGGCTGTGTGACCACGGGTAAGTGTCTCTCCCTCTCTGAGCCTCAGCCTCCTCACCCATTCCATGGGGCTAACACTAGGTCTCCACCACATAGGAGGTTGTGAGGGTGCGATGAGACCATTTGGGACTTGGCAGAGCCTGCTGTACGTTTATGGAGGTGTTTTGTTAGCCTCTCGCAGCCTTCAGGGAGATGCTATGGCCTTTTCATGCACTGGTGAGGAACTGAGGCTTGGGGGCTGTGGGACCTGCTGCAGGTCACAGGTGGCAGGGCGGGTAGGCCCAGCAACAGTAGGTGCTTAATAAATGCGTGTTACCCGCCCCCCCACCATCTCTCCCATTCCCCATCCTCAGACTTGGCGTAGGGTCTGGCATGCAGCTGGTGCTTAACAGATGGCTGTGTAATGGGAGCCTAGAGTGCCCGTGGCCCTCTCTGCACGTTTGCCCGAGGCTGGGGGTGGGCAGGGAGGCAAGGACACAGGTCGGCGAGGCCTGGGCGAGCTGAGAAGCCGAGACGCCGAAGCCCTGGCCCGCCCGCTGCTGTTCTTTCTCCCCAGCTCTACCAGGGCCCTCCCCGGTGCAGCCAAGTGTTCTCCTTGGGCCTCCCTCCATGGCCCCGGAAGGCTGATTCCCAGAGCCAGCCCTGACCCCAGGTACTCATTTACCTGGATCGAAAGGGCCCTGCCAGCCGGGCCTGATTGAAGATGGGGAATTATTAGCTGGCGCCCTGCGGCTGCAGAGGAGCCATTTGTCAGCTGTCAGAGCTCTGCTGGCCTCACTCGGCAGCCCAGCCCTGGCTTGGCCACCCTCTGTCCCCCGGGCCATGGTCATGGGGCATCTGCTGTCAGCCCCCAGCTCTGGCCCAGTGGAGAAGTCCCCCAGAAAATGAACAAATGAATGAGTGCAAGAAAAAGAGGGAGAGAAACAGCCCCACCGAGATGGCTACTTCCCCAGGCACCTTCCTTGGCCTGGCTGCATGAGGTCCTCTGGGGCTCTGGGTTCAGCATGGGACACAGAGAAGAAGGTGCTGCAGGAGCCCAGGAGAGCCTAATCCTGCTAGTGATGGTGCTTGAGGTAGGGCTTCCTGGAGGAGGTGTGGGTATTGATGGATGAGTCGGAGCTCGTTAGACAGAAGACAGTGACCCAGGAGGGGTTCAACATGAGCAGAAGTCTGGAGATCACTGAGCAGGAAGGAGACGACTGGGCCCAAAGGCTCATCAGTGGGGTGCTGGGTGGGCCCTAGGCTGGCGGCCTGGAGCTGGGGGTGTTCTCAGCTCTGCATCAGTGATGCCCTTGGGCAAAGACTGGAGAGGCTGGGGAGGAGATGGGAGAGGGAGGCTGATGCCCCTCCCAGGATGGCTGAGGGTGGGAAGAGCCCAGGTGTCCTGAGAAGCGGACAGGGCAGCTTTGGGGAATTGCAGGGCTTGGAACTGCAGGCCTGGGAGGCTGAGCTGAGGTCATGGGCCAGAGCCTGGACTGGGTGTCTGGGCGACCCGAGAGTATACTGGGAGCTCCTCCCTGCCTCCTGCCCCTCTCCAATCCTGTCCATCACCCCAGCTCCCTGTTCATCTCTGCTGGGATCTGTCCCCTCCTCGAAAAGCCCCTCCCTCCACTAACCTGCCCTTCAAGCCTGGAAGCTTCCCTGGCCCTGGCCACACAACCTGCTGGGATGATACCCAGGCCAGGTGCCACCCCAGGAGCTGCCATGATGTGGCCCCTCACAGAGTTCCCAGCTGAGAGAAGTTCACCCCCTACCCCAGCTACTCACCCTCCTCAGATGGGCCTGGATGTCTGGAGACCTGGCAGGCCTGTCCAGATGACAGGGTGTGCAGGCCAAGCTGCTCTCTAGTGCTTCTGGTGCAGCCCAGGATGGCTGCCCCGATACTGTGTTCTGCATCCCTGCCCCTCCTCCCTCCCCTGTCCCTGTCTCCTGGTCTTCATCAAGGCCAGGGAGCCCAGTCGCACGCTACTGCCCGCCTGGGGACAATTGGCCCCACAGATAAAGCTGATTGAGCTGCTGTTTGCAGAGCGAGGGGCCACATCCTTGCTTGGCTGGGTCCCCTGGGCCACAGCCTCTCCCAGGAAGTGATCACAAGGTTCAAGAATGTGCCTTTTCCTTCTCCAGTGCCCTGGCCATTTGAGCGACAGTGCCGGTGGTGCCAGCACTGAGACTGGCCCCCTGCCCCAGGAGACCACCTGGCAGGGCAGAGAGTGAGCCCATCTTGCTCAGAGAAGCTACAGGCGGCAGCAGGGGCCGTTCTTCCAGGCCTTGGTTCCTCCTCAACCCTGGGGGCTTGGTTTTGGGGGTGAACTGGGAGGGGGGCTCCAGGAAACGGCTGATTCAATGTTCTTTCTAGAATAAAGGTGTAGCCTGGCCTCTGGAAACAGTGCTCAGTTGCAGCCAAGCAGGGGAGTCCACCCACCCATCCATCCAACCACTTATCCATCCATCCTTCCATCCACCCATGCACCCACTCATCCATCCACCTACCCATCCACCCGTCCTTTCACCCATCTTTCCATCCACCCATCCATGCACTCATCCATCTACTATCCACCCATCCTTCCATCAGTTCATACACTCATTCAGCCAGCCAGCTATCCATCCATCTACCCACCCAACCATCCTTCCATCCATCCATCCATCCATCCTTCCATCCACCCATGCATCCACTCATCCATCTACCTACCCATCCACCCATCCTTCCACCCATCTTTTCATCCACCCATCTATCCATCCATCCATCCATCCATCCACTCATCTACCTATCTACCCATCTTTCCATCCATTCATCCACTCATCCACCCATCCTTCCACCCATCTTTCCATCCATCCATCCATCTAACCATCCACTCATCCACCTATCCATTCATCCATCCACTCATCCACCCATCCCTTCATCCATCCATCTATCCACTCATCCATCCATCCACCCACTGACCCATCCTGTCATCCATCCTTCCATCCACCCATGCATCCATCCATCCAGGCATCCACTCAACCATCTACCCACCTATCCACCCATCTATCTATCTACCCATACATCTATCCTCCTATCCACACATCTATCCATATATCCACCCACCCACCTACCCATACTTCTGTCCATTCTTCCACCCACCCACCCACCCATGCTTCCATCCATCCTTCCATCCATCCACTCATCCATTCACTCATACATCCACCCACCCATTCACCCATCTATCCACTCATCCATCCACCCATCCTTTTATCTATCCATGCATCCACTCATCCATCTACCAACCCATCAATCCATCCATCCATTCACCTATCCACCCATCCATCCATCCATCCATCCACCCATCTATCCATCCATCCATTTATCCATCTACCCACCCATCCACCCATCCATCAATCCTGCCATTCATCCACCCACCCATCCATTCATCCAACAATAACTTAATAACCACTTGCGAATAACCTCCACATCTACAAGAGAAAGTCAAACTCCTGGCCTGGTGTTCAAGACCTGTTCTGTGCCAGGCCCTACTTGCTTCCTAAGCCCTGTGGCCTTCAAGGCTCCACCCTGACACTCTCCTAGACCCCCAGGCCCTCACCGTCCTGGGTGTGAGCCCTGCCCCCCTCATGTGGACCCAGTTCCCATAGCCAGGGCCCTGTCTGATTCCTCTCTGCCCTGTGCTCAGCCTAGCACCTGGCATAGAAAAGGGCAGTGGGTGACCGGTGGCCTCAGCTATGGTCCCTGGGGCCGAGGGATTCTTCAACTCCTCTTTGCCTGGAAAGGCAAGTCTGTCCCACACCTGAGGAGCACCCTAGGCCCTGCTGCCCTTGGTACAGCCCCCAGAGCCGGCGGGGCGTTCCACTTGGCTGGCTGCCCTATCTCAGGCCATCTTGCCGCCGTGCAGCTGCTCCTCCCAGCCCAGTATCTGGGGCCCTCATCTCCAGTGGGTGGGGCCCAGCTCTCTCTGACTTCTTCCCCAGCGTGTCCCTGCCTGGATTTACTCCACTGCCACCTCCCCATACCCCCGGCCCTATGCAGGAGCTGCCTGCTCCCCAACAGCCCCCGGCTCACAGCGTCCACCTTCCTCAGGCTGCTCCTGCCTCTGGGGGTATCCCTTCCTTGCTGAGTAAAAGGTTGCCTCTGCCAAGAAGTCTTTCCTGGTGTGCTGATGTGACCTCTGGGACCAGGAATGCCAAGGGCAGGGACATGGGCTGTGGCCTGGGACGTCCCCCCACCCGGGGTCCCCAGCTGAGCCCAGCTCACACCCTGCATGGAAGCGGGGTCCCTGTCTCAGCTGGGGGCTGTGAGCATGGCTTCAGCACTCAGAGCCTCAGCTCTCACATCTCTGGATGGGGACAGCCTCCTCCAGCTCTTGGGAGGCTCAGAGCCACACACGTGGAGGACCCAGATGGGCCCCGCCTGCCGCACACCTGCGGGGACTCAACCGCTCCCGCTAGAAGAGGAGCCTGAGGCTCTGAGAGATCCGCAGGTGACAGCAGCTCCAGCTGACGCCCCTACCAGCCACACCCACACCTACCTTCCTGCCGGCCTCGTTGTTGTGCAGGTTCATGAGGCGCCGCGCATTCTTCTTGATCTCCCGCGCGTCCACGAAGCGCCGGGAGAAGTCGATGCCATAGCGCACGTCGGCCGAGCAGCCGCCCCACTTCCAGCCCTCGGCCTGGTTATAGTAGCCCTGCTTCTCACGGTCGCAGCCGCAGTTGCTCAGGTTGCCTTGGCTGCAGGCCGCGGTGACGGCGTGTGCTACGCCAGCTGCGGTGATGGCATACGTGAAGGCAGCCTCTCGGCTCCCTGTGGGGACAGACAGGTGCAGAAGGTGAGGCCCCAGGGCCTTGGGCGGGGTGGGCTCAGGGGACGGGATGCTGGGCCTCGTTCCACCTGCTGTTGGCTGGCTGTGTGACCCTGGGCTCATCGCTTGTCCCCTCTGAGCCTCTGACTCACCAAAGCGGGGCTGATGGGAACCACTTTTCAGGGCTGTGGTGGGGGCAGTGCCTGGTATACAGCAGGCTCCAGTGCACCCTGTGACTGCCCTCCCCCACACCCCCGCAGCATGCAGTGCTGCCTCCAGCTTTTCTTCCTGTTCCCAAGACTCTGGGAGGAGAGGCCCAGTTTCTCCAGCCCTGGAAGTGAGCAGTGGGGAACCGTGGAAGGGGACAGGACTCCATGGCTCTGCCCCTCCCCTCTGCCAGCCTCCCAGGAGCCCCTCCTCATGGACGGCATTTGCAGTGACCCCCGTGGGGACCAGGTGTGCATGGCCAATGAAAGCTGGAGCCACAGGAAGCATGGGAGTCCTCATCCCCACCCCCAGCCAGGACCTAGGCAGAAGTCACACAGCTCAGAAGCTTCAGTCCATCTCCAGACCCTGGAACCCTTTTCCTCACCTCTTCCCAATACCCCTGCCTGGCCCAGGGGCCCCGGCACTGCCTGGACTTGGGCAGCAATCCTCCCTGCCTCCCTCATCTCCCCAGCCACCAGCTGGCTCACTCCAAGGCAGTCTGGGCAGGGCCCTCGCTGGCACTTTCGCTGCTCCCCTCTGCCGGTAGAGCCAAGCCCACGGCTGGGCTGGGAGGGGAGGGTCCCAGGTCAATGTCTGCTGGCTGCCCCAGCCCTCTGTCCCCATCCTCTGCCCAGAACATGATTCAGTACTTCCAGGCGCTGCCCACATCCCCTGGGGATTATGTGGTCTTTTTGGTGGAGCTCACTCCCTCTTCATACCCAAATTCCAAGGACCTTCCAAGGCCCGGGTCCGCATCCTCTTCATCCAGGCAGCCTTCCCAGACCCCCAGCCAGAAGGGAGCCGTTGGTGCTCGACCCCTCAGTTCCAGATCTGACTCAGATCTGGACACCTTCTCCCTGGTGAGCCCTATAGGTGGGGGCTTCCATATGGGTCCGGAGGTCCCTGAGACGGGCAGGCCCAGCTCTCATATTCTCTGCTTCCCCCAGCTCCAGGCCATGCCCTGTTCATCCTTCCATCCCGGCCCTGGACTCTTGAGTCCCTCTCAACCTGCCCCTGGCTGGGTCTGTGTCATTTCTGTGTCCCCAGCACCTGGCCCGTGTGGACACCAAGCAGGCTCCACCATGCCAGCTGGAGGACCAAGAGGCGAACTCCAGTGAGCAGGAACCTCCCTGCCCATCTCAGCAACAGGCAGAACAGGGCCAGTGCTCGGCCCAGGACAGGGCAGCTGGAGACTCCTGCTGCTGTGATCACACAGTCCCCTGCCCAGCACCCGTGAGCACTGGCACAGCCCTCACTTGCCCACTGCTGTTCCTGCAGATTGAGAGAGAGTCAAGTCAGGTCTGTTCCTTGAACAACGACTGAGCGCCACTGGCGTGCCCAGTCTTGTGCTTAGGGGCTCTGGGTGCGTGCTCTGGGTGCGTGCTCTGGGTGTATGCTTTCTTGCCCGCAGCCAGCTGGGGGCTCACCCAGGTGGGGTCCCTCTTCCATCAAGGTGAGGACCGGGGTGGGGCCCACCAGCCTTAGGAGGAGACCTTGGTGGGCTGTCTGCCATCATGGAGGGAGCCACCGCTTCCTGAGAACGTCCTTCCTCTGAGAAGAACTAAGGGGAGGGTGGCGTCCAGCATCCTCCCTCCCCAGCAAGGTCTGAGACTGCAAAGATTGGCCTCCTCTGAATTGCAGGCAGCCCCGCCCCTGCCTTCGAAGGGCCTCGTCCTGCCAGCCTGGCCTCTCCTCCTGTGGCCGCAGCCCACCCATTCTGCTTGCTCCCTGCCTGGGCCAGGGCCAGGGTGGATATAGGAACCCACCTCCCCGGGTCTAAATTAGGTCAAGATGACCCAAAGGGAAGCCCATGCATGAGGTGTGAAGTGGGGTATTAGACACCCGATTCTGTCCGCATTGCCCAAGCACAGCAGGGCCTGCTGGCAAGAAAGTCTTGGAAATCTCATGGGGGAAGGGGGAGGGGCAATAAACCAAGAGGGGGATCCTAGTAAAGGGTTGAGAAGGGGCACAGAGGGGTCATGGCACCACAAAGGATTTGTTGGCCTGCCTCTGTGGGGTGGAGTCAAGGAAGGCTTCCTGGAGAAGGTTGCATCTTAAGTAGGTACAGTCTTAACAAGGAGCATGGATTCACTTGCTCTGTGTGTGGGGGCAGGCAGGGGGGCCTGTGGCAGGCACACACTCCTGGCATGGGCACACAGAGGCAAAGATGCTGAGCTGTGGAAGGGTTTGGTGACATCGAGAGTGGCCATAGAGAAGAGGAGTTTGTCTTGCAAGCAGGTAGTAATTTTTGCACAGGTCCCTGGGCAGCTGCCAGAGGCGGGGGGGCTGGATGTCAGGGCACTTGCCTGGCCACACAGGAATGGATTCCGAAACATTCAGAGGATGGTTGGCAATGGCACTGGCACCAGCATAGCCCACCCTCAGGGCACCCCCCGTGTGCCGGGCGCTCACCCAGCCCTCATGTGCACTCCCATTTCACCTGCACATTAGAATAAGGCGGTTCCAACCATGATTCCCAGTTTACAGAGAGGGAAACAGAGGCACAGAGAGTGGCTAGAGCAAGATTCAAACCCAGGGAATGAATTCAAAGACAAGGAAGGCTGACGGAGAAGCAAAGGGCCTGGGGTTGAGGGCCCTGGAGCTCTTCTGCCCACAGCTTGGCCTCTCTGAGGCTAAGGTGACCTGGGACAGAGGACAGCGGAGATGTGGGATGTGCAGTCCCCATGGGAAGATCCCGCCTGTGGACAGTCTGTGGACCTTGGGGGGCAGGGGCAGCTGCAGACAGGCTCTGGCTGGGAAGCTCTAGGGAGGCTGAGCTGGTTTCGGAGTGGTCACGTGTCATCCGACAGAGGGGATTTGGGAACCCCAAACGATTGTGCAGGCCCGGCCGGTGGAGCGTGAGGACAGAGGTGGGTGTCCCCTCAGAGGCCCTGGAACCACCGCCTGTGACCCTCCTCTTCCTGCCCTGTGGGAAGGCCGCAGAGTGGGTCAGGGGATGCCACTGTCCTGAAGCCCCTGGGCAGGCTGGCAGGTCCACAGCTGGTTTGCACACTTGGAGGACGCTTCCCACACACCCCCCTTCCAGCCCCCCGCAAGCACCTGCTCTCACCTGGCTGTGGCCACCCCAGGCTCAGACTCAGTTACTCATCAGTTACTCACCGCCTGCCGCTCCCGCTAACTCCTTTTTTATTTGGTTTTAATGAGCCAAACCCTCTGGTCTCTCGTCATGGAGACAAGGGGGAGGTGAACTGCAGAGAGCTGTAGTTTTGGGAGAATCAATAAGAACGAGGTTCGCTCCGGAGAGAGTCGCTGCCATGGACTGCGGGCTCCTGTGCACCCGGCACGTGGCCTGCGTTGTCTGCTTTAATTCTCACAACAGCCCACAGGGGAGGGCCCGTTACCCCATTTTACAGACCTAGATGCCCCTCCGAGGGTTTTGTCACGGTGTGCCTGGGTGTGTAGTGGGAAGGGCAGGAGGGCTGCAGGCTTCCGCCTATCCCCTACAAGTCATTCTTGGGGCCAGGCTGACAGTGAGCGAGTGCTTTTGGTCCTCTGGCCAGGCGCAGTGGCTCATGCCTGTAATCCCAGCACTTTGGGAGGCCAAGGCAGGCAGATCACAAGGTCAAGAGATTGAGACCATCCTGGCCAACATGGTGAAACCCAGTCTCTACTGAAAATACAAAAATTAGCTGGGCGTGATGGCGCACACCTGTAGTCCCAGCTACTCGGGAGGCTGAAGTAGGAGAATCACTTGAACCCTGGAGTCGGAGGTTGCAGTGAGTTGAGATCATGCCACTGCACTCCAGCCTGGTGACAGAGCAAGACTTCGTCTCAAAAAAAAAAAAAAAAAGAAGAAGAAGCTGGTCCTCTGCAGCGGACGCAGACAGCCTGAACCCCTGCGCCTAGCTCAACAGCTGTCTGTGGCCCCTAAGGCTTCTGAGATGACTTCCAGTGCCTTGGCCTGGCCCCCAAAGCCCTGGAGGCCTGACCCCACCAGTCCTCGCCCACCACTGCCTGCAGCCGGCTGTGGCCTGCCTGTGGGTCAGGGCAGCCCCTCTGATGCACAGTAACTGCTCTTGAATAGAGGACCTGCCAGCTTCTTGCCGCCTATCCTGGGGACAGCAGCCCCCTCTCTATCTGGAACACCTGCCTACGTTCCCACATATCCATGCACTACTCAGGCTCTGGATGCAGGGAAGGATGCTCCCTGCTCCCTGTTCCCTGAATGCTCACTGGGGTGGGCACACCCTCCTCTGGAGCTCTCACTGGATGCCCTTCAGGCTGCGGGGGTGGTGGGCAGGATCCACATCTGATTCTTTCGTGTACCCCCCACCCAATGCTAGTCCCAAATCCCATGCATGAGCAGGTCTGGGCTGGGCATCTGCCCCTCACCACCTTATCTCCAAGAGTGCCCCATTCTGATCAGACCCATTTCACAGATGGGAAAACTGAGCCTTCAAAGCAGGAAGTGACTTGCAATAGGCCCCCGGCAGTGACCGAAGCCATCTGAGCTTGGCAGCTGCCCTAAATGTGTGTGGCGATGGGAGAGCTGGATGAGGCCAGCATGGATGCTCTGTTTGGGGCCAGCAACTGTCCTACGGGTACACTTGGGTCTCAGGAGGCCTAGGGGAGTCTCTGAAGACCCACACACCACCGAGCACCCTCAGACTCTAGAGCCAGCAGAAGCGTCCAGCAGTAAGCCTAGAAAATGCCAGAGGCTGGGTGCAGTGGCTCACGCCTGTAATCCCAACACTTTGGGAGGCTGAGGAGGGCAGATCACTAGGTCAGGAGTTCGAGACCAGCCTGGCCAACATGATGAAATCCCATCTCCACTAAAAAAAAAAGACATTTTCTACAACTCAGCAATAAAATGTTAACAACTCAATTAAAAAGGACAAAGGCCAACAGATGAATAAAGAAAGAAAACATAATATAGATACACAACAGAATATTACTCAGCCATACAAAGAAAGAAACCCTGTCATTCCTGCAGTGACATACAGGTCATCATGTTGCATGAAATAAGCCAGGCACAGACAGACAAACAGCGCATGTCCTCACTTACATGGAGAAGCAAAAAACATTGATGTGATTGAGGTAGAGAGTGGAATGACAGATGCCAGAGCCTGGGAAGGGTGTCGGAGGATGAAGAGAAGTGGGTTAAGAGATACAAATACGGCCAGGCGTGGTGGCTCATGCCTGTAATCCTAGTACTTTGGGAGGCCGAGGCGGGTGGATCACCCGAGGTCAGGAGTTCAAGATCACCCTGACCAACACGGTGAAACCCCGTCTCTATTAAAAATACAAAAATTAGCCGGGCATGGTGGCGGGTGCCTGTAATCCCAGCTATTCAGGAGGCTGAGGCAGGAGAGTCACTTGAACCTGGGAGGCAGAGGTTGCAGTGAGCTGAGATCATGCCACTGCACTTCAGTCTGGGCAACAGAGTGAGACTCTGTCTGAAGAAAGAGGGCAGAAGGGCCCCCAATGCAAGTGAGGGCAGCTGGTGGGGGTGTTACCAGGGGGGTGGACAGGATCAAGTGGAAGGAGTTGTCTCAGCCACAGGTGGCTTAAGGTGGCCAGGGATGGCGGGAGGGAGGTGAGGGGCAGGTAGGAACTCAAGCCTGGCACCGAGAAGATGTCCCAGCCTTGCGCAGCCCCCACCTCCTAGGGCCAACTCGCCGTGGAACTGGGGCTTGTGCTCCATGACCTGGCCAAGACCCTCACTCCTTGGGCCTCAGCTTCCCTATTACCATGGGATGAGGCCTAGTGTCATGGGTTCTTTAAAACCCCTCTAGCAGGGGAGCTTGTGAGATAGATTTTCCTGAAGAATAGGTCAGAGGAGGGCTACTGGGGCTGAGGTAGGGGAGGGATACAGAGTGGGGTGGGGTCCCTGAGGCTGGGACAATGGGACATGGCTGGCTGGGGAGCTCCTTGGTCATCTGAGCCCTCATCTGCCCCCTACCCCACCTGGTCCCCAGGCTCCTCACAGCCTAGAGCTGGATAGGGAAGTTGTGTCCCCCCTCCCCAGTTTACCGATGTAGAGATTGGGACCGAGGGAGGTGAGGACACACCCCCGGGCCACACCCGCAGCTCCTGGTGTTACCTGGCCCAGCTGGTGCAATGCCCGTGTCCAGGCTGGGGGCCTTGGTCTAGACAGGCCTCGCAGTGGCCATTGGGCCCAAGAGCTGGACTAGAAGCTCAGGGCCCAGGCAGGGCCCCCAGTGGCCCCCTGTGACTGTCCATACCCCAGCCTCCCCTTTGACCCCAGCCAGCGCTCAGTCACAGGGGGCAACTCCCTGCCTGAGCTAGTCTGGCATCTGCATCCCTGACACACACAGAGCTCAGGCTGGGGACATCGGGGTGGAGGCAGGGACCGTGGCACGGGCAGAGAGGTCTCCAGGCCACAGCTCGGCCCCAGTCCCTGCTTGTGCAGCTGAAGGATCAGAAGCCCAGAGCCCTAGCCTGCCTGCCCTGCTGCAATCCTGGCCTGGACCCTCATGGCCAAGGGAGCTCCGGCCAGGGAGGGCTAGGCAGGCTGCCTCACATCCTGCGCCTAATTCTGCACCTTAAAAGAAGGTGATAGCAGCATGCATCTCACGGGGTCCTACATGGGTGAGCTGAGGCAGCGGTGGGCTCAGGACCGGCAGGAACATGAAAGTGCGGGGTGCGTGTGGGCCGCTTTTATTCATGTTGCCCATCTCCAAGCAGGCCCAGTCCCTGGGCCCCAGGGTCCTGGCTTGGTGCAGCCTGAGTGGGTGCTGACTGTATGTGTGCATATGCACTTGTGTACACGTGCGTGCATATGTGCGTGAGGGCATGTGTGTGCGTGTGTGCATGTGTGTGTGTGAGGGCATGTGTGTGCACGTGTGCATGTGTGTGAGGGCATGTGTGTGTGCATGTGTGAGTGTGTGCATGCGTGTGTGCCAGGTGTACTGCCCTCTTTCTGTATGTCTCTCTACCTGTCTCTGTCCTTCCCTCTCTGTTTCTCCCTCTCCCTCTCCCTCTGGGTCCCTCTGTCCCTCTCTGTCCCTCCGTCTCTCTCCAGCCCCGCCCGGCCCCCGCCCGGGCTCAGGCTGAGTCAGCGTCTCCACACTAAGCTCTTGCCTGCCGTTGTCATAAACAGATCATTGGAAAAAGTCATGCCAGGCCCAAACATGCCGGTGCCCGCGCGCCTCAGGCCTTTGTTCCGACCCAGCGGAGGCCTTCACACCCCAAGGGGCAGCCCCCCAGGTGAGAACAGCAGGCTCTGAGTGGACAGGACCTGGCCCTCCAGGAGCTTTCTCCCAGTCCTGAGGCATGGGGGAGCCCGGGAGGGACCTCCTGTGTCCAGCCCACGGTGGCCTGCCCTCAGGGGTGCTCTGGCAAAGCCAGCACCCGCCTGTGTGAGGTAGCACAGAAACCCCTTCCTCCCTGGGGCTGCCCCAGGACCTCCTGGCACCTGGATCCTGGCGGGCAGTTCCCTGAGAGCCTGTGGGCTTCTCAGGCCCTCGGGGGCGCATGGCCTTGGGTGGGTCACATGGTGTCCTTATGAGCTCAGTCTCCCCTTCTGTGATGCATGGACGACAGGCCCTGAGGCGGCCATGTGACAGGCCCCAGCCCAGGCAGGGCCTCAGGATGGGCTCCAGCCATGAATGAAACGATCCTCCAGAAAAGGCGGCAGGAGTCAGGCAGGGTGGCGGCTGAGGGCAGGGCTGGCTGTGCCCCTGTGAGGCAGAGGGAGGGGCCGTACCCACCCTGGGCTCTGTGTCCTACCTTCATGGCCCAGGGCTCTGGAGCCTTTGCCTGTAGAACCCATGTGGGAAGCTCTGTGGGGACCTCCCTGTCTCCATTCTGAGGAGAGACTCAAACCCTGGCAGAGTCCCAGCCCCTGTCTCAGCCCCTCCTGGGGCAGGTGGGGCACCAAGGCCCCCAGGGTACCCGGCTGCCCCCAGGGTCACACAGTGGGACCCAGGAAAGTGGGGCCTGTGTCCTTGGCAGTGG
The DNA here is from genome assembly GCA_963573385.1 of Cacajao melanocephalus. Lineage (NCBI taxonomy): Eukaryota > Metazoa > Chordata > Mammalia > Primates > Pitheciidae > Cacajao > Cacajao melanocephalus. Next base: position 35,323 of record CAUYLG010045338.1, on the reverse strand, counting down.
CCTCTCCGTGGCCAGACCCCATCCCCACCCCACTCCTGTCCCGTCTGTCAGGGCCCTGCCCAGGAGGATGGAAAATTCCTAACTTGGACGAGTGCCAAGTGGCCTTGGAGGGGCCATGTGGAAGGATCTGGGACTGGAGGACCAGCCACCACCCAGCCCATAGGGGCTCCATGCCACCCCCAGGAAGGGCCACAGCCCTGTCACTGCCACAGCTCCTCAGGTTCCATTCTTCCAGGTGCCAGTGAGCTACCTTCCTGGGGAGGGGCAGCCCCGGCTCATCCCACCTGAATCAGGAGTTGGCTTAGGCAGCTTCACCTCCAGAAAAGTCTTTCTAACTCTGACCTTCAAGGCCCCCAGTGTCCCTACAGTCCTGGCTGCCTGGCCCCTGAGCCTCAGGAATGTCTGTTGTGCTGCCTTGGGCTGGGCCCCTGCGATGAGGCTGGAGGTGGGGAGTGATCGGGGTTGTCAGCCTGGGGCCTGCAGACCACCAGGATGTGGCCAGCTCAAGACTAGGCCCAGCAGGCATTGCCTCCTGGCCTGGCCCCATTGGCCTGTGCTCACCCATCATGTCCTGGGTGCAAACGCTGGCCTGGCATACAGCAGGCACTCAATGAATGCAGGCTGAAGAACAACCAGGCCTGGTGAAGGGAACCGCCCTCCCATTCCCGCTCTGGCTCTCCCCCAGAAACAGCTGGCCGGTGACCCTCTGCTCTCAGACTGCCCTACCCCACGCTGGAGGATAGTGTCCTGGGAGTGATGGTCAGATCCAGGCTCAAATGTCCCCTCTGTCCCTGACCAGATGACTCGGGGCCACTGTCTCCTAACCCCTATGGATGCAGCACCACTTGATGGAAGTCTCACGAGAGCCGCAGGTGTCAGCGGAAATCTTCTAGTAGCCAAATTCAGAAAAGTGAAAGTAATTTTGGTGAGCTTTTTTTTTTTTGAGACAGTTTCACATTGCACTGCCCAGGCTGGAGTGCAGTGGTATGATCTCAGCTCACCGCAACCTCCGCCTTCCAGGTTCAAGCAGTTCTCCTGCCTCAGCCTCCCGAGTAGCTGGGATTACAGGCGCACAACACCACACCCAGCTAATTTTGTATTTTTAGTAGAGATGGGGTTTCACCATATTGGTCAGGCTGGTCTCGAATTCCCAACCTCAAGTGATCCACCCGACTTGGCCTCCCAAAGTGCTGGGATTACAGGCGTGAGCCACTGCACGCAGCTATTGAACTTAATTTTGATAGTATATTTTATTTAGCCAATATATCCAAAATCTTACCATCTCAATGTGTAACCAGTGGAAGAGTTATTCAAGAGATACTGTCCTCGCTTTTGGGGTTTGAGTCTTCAAAATCCATGTGTACCTTACACCTACGGCACAGCCCAGTTGGCACACACCATATTGCAAACGCTTCCCTGCCAGAGTGGCCTGGGGCCGCCTGAATGAACAGCACAGCCCTCAAGGGCTTGTCCTTGCTGGGGGTCAGGGGGGTCACTGCACCTGGACTGCAAAGCCCTGCAGGGCCGCAGATGCACCTGGACTGGGAGTCACCCTCAGTCCCCACCGCCCCTGGCCTCTCAGACACCCCAACATGGGTCCCTTGGCCCCTCAGACTGTCCAGCAGCCGACAGCCCTCGCTGAGCCCCTGCTGTGTGCAGCCCAGAAGACACTCCCCATGCAGAGCTCACCCCCGCCAACAGCCGTGCTGGTGTCCCGGGCCACTCATGTGAGCATGGATTAGGGGCAGTCCCTATGCCTGGTCATGTCTGAGGCCGGCACATGATGGGCAGGACTCAGTGTTCCCTGGCAGCTTGAGGGTGGGGCTGGGGGCCTGAGATCACGCAGCCACTGCCCCAGGCACAGGCCAGTGGTCCCGGAGGACTCTGGGCTCTAGCGGGGGTGGCGAAGTACTAGGAAGGAAGCGACCCACAGAAGGAAGGCTCTCACCTGCTCAGAACCTCCTATGCCTCCTGGGCCCTCCAGAGCTTCACTGGTGCTCCAGCCCTGCCCCCACCCTCCAGCCTCTCCTGTTAGTCCTGAAAGTTCTTGTCATTCCTGATAAACGCTCTCGGTTTTCTGGCCCCGTGGCCTCAGCACATGCTGTTCCACCCACCTGGCGCCCACCTTCCCTGCGCTCACCTCCAGGCTGGCCTGGGTCGCCTCCTCCGGGAAGTCCTTGCTGACAACCCCGATTTGATGATGGCACGTGTTAGAAACTGCCTTGCGTCTGGGCACGGTGGCTTACACCTATAATCCCAGCACTTTGGGAGGCCAAGGCGGGCAGATCACGAGGTCAAGAGATCGAGACCATCCTGGCCAAAATGGTGAAACCCTGTCTCTACTAAAAATACAAAAATTAGCTGGGTGTGGTGGCGTGCGCCTGTAATCCCAGCTACTCAGGAGGTTAAGGCAGGAGAATTGCTTGAACTGGGGAGGCAGAGGTTGCAGCGAGCCGAGATGGTGCCACTGCACTCCAGTCTAGGTGACAGAGTGAGACTCCATCTCAAAAAAAAAAAAAAAAAAAAAACAAAAAAAAAAACGAAAGAAACTCCCTGCCTTGCTTGGGGGCCTCAGGTTTCCAACAGACTTTCCTGGGATACGAGGTTCTCCTGACACTCATGCGGCCCCTTTGTTCTTCTCCCCCCACCGTGGCAGAAGACTGCTCAGCTGGGGACAGTCACTTCTAAGCTCATTTCCAGTCAACAGAAGAGATAAGTTGGGGTCCTGGGTGAGCCACAAGCCTCTCTCGACACATGAGGCTCGGGAGGCCTCCAGGCATGAGGGAGACCCCAGCAGTGGAGGGGAGCCTCGTGGGAGCCTTGACCCTCTGAGGGGAGCAGAGCAACTGGAACCCAGGGCCCAGGGCAGAGCGGCACAGGGTCATCAGAAGAAACACGTCTAACAGGTAGAAGTGAGCACATCATCCCCAGACGCACACAATCGCCCACACCAGGTGATGGAAGGGACTGGAACTTTGCGTAGGGAGTTGATTTGGCCTTTTAAGGGGTACCCTTTCAGCCCTCTAGATTTAGGCACAGCCCAAGGTCAAGGCCTGAAAGGGGCTGTCCCACCCACGCAGGCCAGTCCCCCTCTCAGAGCCAATCATTAATTGGCATCGCTTGGGTGGCTATTCTCCTGAGTGTCCCGGCAGCCTGCCAGCCTACGGCCCAGCCCGTGCCAAGGCACACAGCTGGCCTTGGACATGGCGGGCCTCCCTGAGCAGACCCTCTTCCTGCTCGTCACTCCCCACAGCTGAGCCCTGGAAGGGGAACGGGGCCTGGTGTGCCTGGGGAGGAGGAGCCAGATACGCCTGAAGCTCTGGTTTTCAGAAGGGATGCGGGCAACCAGGGTGAACATGGGAGGCAGCTACTCACACTCCAGGCTAAGAAGTTAACATTATCCTGAGGCCATAGGGAGCTATTGAAGGTTTTGCAGGAAGAGCTTCTGTTCAACTCAGCAACTAGGGCTGGTGTGGGCAGGAGGCAGTGACAGCTGCCAGGGGAGGGCCAGAGAAGCAGACCCTGCCGCGGCCATGGGGCAGAGCCCTGGGGTGTGCAGGGAAATACATCAGGTTTCTGCTGAGATAACTGGCCAGGGGAAGACTAGGGACAGGCGAGTCAAGTAACAGGGTGCTGAGTGTACCAGGCCAGAAGTTCGCACGGGTCGAGGGGAATGGAAGCTGTGGGCAGGAGTGAGGCTATAGCTGAGAGGCCAGACACTCACGCCGCCAAGGGGGGCCAAGGGGCCAAGGTGCACCTGGAGGAGCCGGCACTTCCCAGCTGGGACTGGGCAGAGAGGGGGCAGCCAGAGGGATGGGAGGCAGCACAGGCTACAAGCCGGGGCCCAGAAGCCAGGGAAGATGGGGGACAGTCAGCACCAGGAAGGTCACGAGTGGCCCAGGCCAAGAGCCGGGAGGGGGGGTGATCAAGGGTGTGAGATGAGGATGGTGCAAGTGGGTTTGCCTCCTAAATGCTCGGAAAAGTAAGGGGGGGTGTCTTAGGTGGGCTCCATAACAGCAGAGCCTGAGACAGGATGCAATGCCCCCAGGATCGAGGGACAGAACAGGACACACGGCTAAGTAGGACACCAGTCGCATGGCCGCAGCCTGATCCCAGGTGAGCTCGGGGACCTCACAGAGACACCCAGGGTGGCCCCCATGTCCCTCACCCCGTGTCTCATGCTCCCAAATAAAGTCCAAGCTCCCAGCCCTCGGTCGAGGAGCAGGGCATTTCCACATCTGCCCCCTCCCAGCGACGTGAGGTAGCGAGGATTAGCAGGAGCCGCAAGGGACACCTGATCTCAGTTCCACCACGACTCCCCGGGGGCTCAGCTGGGAGGCAGGGGCACTCACAGCTGCCTCCAAGCCCGAAAGGGGCTGGGCAGGCAGATGGGCCCTGGCACGAGTGAGCATCTATGCCAACGCCCTTCCCACTGGGTGGATGGGCAGCCCCGCCTGCCACAGCTGGCACCTGCAGGGAGGGAGCTGCACTTGGGTGGTGGGGCCCCAGGAGTGGGTGGTGCCACCCTCCTCACTGTGCCAGGTGCCACCCACGGGCTGCTCACCACAAAGGGGCCCCAGGGGCTTTCCCCTGCGCCACCCCCAGCCCCACACCAGTGTTCCAAGCCCTGCAGAACCTAGCTCTGGCCCGTGTCCCAGCAGCTGCAGCTCTGCTCAGCTCCTCCAGGATCAGAAGGACAAGTTATGCCCACGGGCTGGGCACCCCTGCAAGCCTGGCACTGTGCCTGAGTCATCCCCCCTTCTCTGCCCCTCACCACAGCCTGGAGGCCAGGGCACATCACTAGCCCCGCTCTCATGCACACAACACAGTTTATTGAGTACGCAAGAGAGCTTCAGGGACCCAGGCGAGGGCCTGCTGGCTAGAAGCTCACGTCACCAGTGAGGAAGCTGAGGCCCTGAGCAACCCCGAGAGATGAGCTCAAGGTCACACAGCTAGATTCAAACCCAGGTCAGCCTTCAAAGATCACTTTTTCTTTTTTTGAGACAGAGTCTTGCTCTGTCACCCACGCTGGAGTGCAGTGGCGCGATCTTAGCTCACTGCAACCTCCCTCTGACTCCCAGGTTCAAGCAGTTCTCCTGCCTCAGCCTCCCAAGTAGGTGGGATTACAGGCACCTGCCACCATGCCCAGCTAATTTTTTGTATTTTTAATAGAGGTGGTATTTTACTATGTTGGCCAGGCTGGTCTCAAACTCCTGACCTGACAGGTGATCCACCTGCCTCAGCCTCCCAAAGTGCTGGGATTACAGGCGTGAGCCACCGCATCTGGCCCCAAAATCACTCTTTAAAGCCCCTCTCTGGGTCTCAGTCCCTTTGTCTGTAAAATAGGCATCATGAAGCCTTACCCCCAAGGCTGTGAGGGCAGGGAGGGCTTGTGGCCTCAGGCACTGTGCACAGTCAGCAGGGATCTTGCCAGCCCACCTGGCAGGTTTTGGTGGTTGCCTGGTGTCCATTAAACCAGAGGCCCACCCCCTCCACAGCCCAGACTCCTTGTCCACATCCCCGCCCACCTTCCCTGCCCTCCAACCTCGGATTCCCCGTGCTACGTGTGTCACGCATGCTGTAGCATCCTGCACAGCTCACGTGGCTCTCTCTACCTGGAAGCCCCTCCACTCTTGGAATCCACAGCATTCATCCCACCCTTCCTGTGCCCCGACTACCTACCCCATGCAGGAAGTGTCACTATTCCCTACTTTCCAGATACAGGAACGGAGATGTCGCCAGAAGAGGCAAAGTGCCTCTCTCTACACAGCTTCTAGACAGTGGCAGAGTGGGCTCCAACCACTGCATGCCACCGCCAGCACCGCCACGTCACCAGACTGCGGGCCCACATCCACGTCACAACGATGTCACCCGGCCCTGAGCAAGGACCCTCATCTGCACACACAGCCTGGCTCCCATCGAGGCCTCCCCTGTCCCAGATGCAGCGGTGCCCCATAGGGAAGCCATAGAAGTCACCAGTAGGAGGCTGGCATCAGTGGGCAGTCTGGCCCCCTGCCCTGGCCCTGCCCTGGCCGCGATGGCTGGGCCCCTTGAGCCCAGAGGCGCCCTTACCTACTCGGAGCTCTTGCCCGAAGACAGTCTTCTCGCCAAGGGCAGAGCAGTTCCAGCGTCCAAAGCGGAACTGATACTGGCACTCATTGATGCCCATCTGCGCCCCCTCCCCGATCACAATGATGGCATCGGGTCGGCTCTGGCAGATGGCACGCTGCCGCGGGGCGAGGCCAGGAATCTTGTTGCAGATGATGTTGGCTCCCAGGGCCACCACGGATGACAGTGCTCTGTGGAGGGGAGGAGACAGAGGCCGTGAGATGGTGGTGGCCAGCACCCCTCCTCACGCCCCGACCTGTCCCGAGCCCTGCACTAGCTCCACCCACCAGGGCTAGCCCCGCCCACCAGGGCACAAGCAGATCCCTGCCCTTGAGGGGCCATTTCCCAACAGCTCACACGCGGGACCCCAGGCGACCACACATGTCACCCCAACTCACACGTGGGACCCCAGCCACACACGCCCCAGGCCTCTGAGCCTCAGAATTCGAGAATCACACAATCACAGGTCCCATGGCTCTCCAGGCCACTGAATCAGATACGCAGCCCCTTCCGATTAGAGAGAACCATGCTTGGGATGTGGCAGCCACCAGTCGGGACTGTCTGCAGCCACCTCCAAGCAGCAGCCCCAACTCCGAGACCACTGGGCTTTTTCCCCCATTTATAGATACCCTGATGGCCCCTCCGTGGCAAATGGGCCAGGTAGGCCGCTGAGCAGGCGGGCAGCCAAGCCCACCCGGTACCAAGTCCAGCTCCGGCCTACCTTGAGAGCCTCAGTTTCCACACCCATGAAATGGGGGTATAAAACACCCATCCACCACCACCCACCCACAGGCTCAGACGACCACAGGGAGAAAGGCTGCACCGTGAATTCTCTCCTGTCGGGGCAACTGGGTGCGCGCAGAGGAATAAATTAGGCCTGCAACAAATTGAGCACCTACTGTGTGCTGGGCTCAGCAAGGGGCCTTATTGCAATACTGCAGCCTCGCAGTGGTCCCCTGAAGAGGCCTTTGTCATTAATCTCCTGGCAGCTCTCAGGACCTGAGGCCCTAGACAGGAAGCCACAGGCCACACTCATGCTACTGAAGTGTTATCAGTGGGATTGTTTTTTGTTGTTTTGAGACAGTCACAGTCTCGGAGTCTCGCTCTGTCGCCCAGGCTGGAGTGCCGTGGTTTGATCTCAGCTCCCTGCAACCCCCCCATCCCGGGTTCAAGATGTCCTCTTGCCTCAACCTCCCCAGTAGCTGGACTACACCCGGCTCATTTTTGTATTTTTAGTAGAGACAGAGTTTCAACCATGTTGGCCAGGCTGGTCTCAAACTCCTGACCTCAGGGGATCCGCCCGCCTTGGCCTCCCAAAGTGCTGGGATTACAGGTGTAAGCCATTGCGCCTGGCTTTATGTGTTTATTTAATGAAGCGAAATTCCCATAACATAAAATGGACCATGTTGAAGTGTAGGGTTCTGTGGCATTTAATACATTCAGTGTTGTGCAACCTCCACCACCATCAGGTTCCCAGATATTTCTGCCACCCCAAGAGGAAACTGTACCCGTCAGTCCCTCCCCGTCCTCCCCTCCCCGACCCCAGCAACCACCAGTCTGCTTTCTGTTCCCATGGATGTTCCTATCGATGGAATCATTCGTTATGTGACCTTTGGTGTCTGCTCCTTTCACTTAGCGTCATGTTTTCAAGGGTCACCCACGTGGTAACATGTCAGTGCTTCATTCCTCTGTGAGGCTGAGTGATAGTCCACTGCGTGGCTAGACCACGTTTTATGTATCCATTCATGGCTGGTGGACATTTGGGCTGTTTCCACCTCTGGACTATTGTGAGTCATGCTGCCATAAACATGTGGGTACAGGTTTTTGTTTGAGCCTCTGTTTTCAGTCTCTGGGGCATGGACCTAGGAGTTGCTGGGTCAGGTGGTCCCTTTGCTTTTGAGGACTTGCCAGACCGCCCTCCACCGAAGCCACACCAGTCATCTGACTTTACGCACCCATGAAAGGACAGTGAGCTGGAAGGAGGCGGGCGGCTGGTTTCAGGCCGACCTGCAGGCAACAGTTGGGTTTCAGCACAGCGCTGAGCTTCAAAACAACAGATCGGGCCTGTTTAGTGAGGGAGCAAGATGTGGGAGTTGGGGGGACCACCAGGGGCTCCCCAAAGCTGATGCCCATGGCTCTGGGTGCCTAGTGTGCTAGGGACCCTTCTTCTACCTACTGCCCGCTTGCCCTTTTCTTGAAAGAAACAAGTCAGTGATTTTCCAGGGCGGCCGACACCCACAGCCAGCTGGAAAGTCCCCGGGTGGCCTGAGCCCACAGCACGTGCTGCAGCCGGGCGACACTCAATCCCCGAGGCCCGCCCGGCCTGCCCGCTAATCTGGCCAAGGCCTCCCTGGGTCTCCCACGGGCACAATGGGCAGAAAAGCCCCAGGCTGGCGTTGAGGAAGAGCATCTGGATGGGTGGGGCTGTGATCGGGTTGGAATCCGGGGAATTCAGCTCAAAGTAATTGTAGATCCTCGGAAAACCGAGCTGGGGAAATGAGACGGATGGGAACCCTGCCGGGCACCCGGCTTGGCGTGGGGTAGAGCCTGCCTCAGTCCTGGCCTGAGGGATACTCTCCAGGCCCAAATTCTCCCAGCAGGCTCAGGGCCGAGAAGCCCCCATTACCTGGAGTAGGTGCCCTTGCTGGGGGGACCCTGATAGGACTTAGTGTGGGCCCCGGGGGCAGCAACAGATCACTGCGGTGGCCGAAGCCCTGGCCTCCCGCCTCCAGGCAGCTGTCCACCACTGGCCCTGCCGGCACCCGGATCTGACCACGTCAATCCTCTGCTCAAAGCTCGTCCATAGCGCCCCATTGCCCAGGGGACTATCCAAGCCCCGGTGCCTGGAACCAGAGGCCTCTTGGGATCTGGCCTCGGATGACCCCGCCTCCCAGCTGTGTCTGCTGGGCCCTCCCCTGGGTGCTGCCCCTTCTCCGTTTTTCTGTCTGACATATTCCATTTCCCTTTCAGGACCCCAGTGAAAGCCCCCGGAGCTCAAACTCCCTGTTCCCTGGCGCTGAGGAGGAGCACGGTGGGCGCTTGTTTTGCTGGTGTAGACTCGTCCTGCAGTCTCACAGTCACTGTTCTGTGCCCAGCTTCCCCCCCAGGCGGTGGCCCCTCCAGGACAGTGTCGCGTCTACGCTCAATCAGGACTCAGGGCTGCCTGGTGTGGTCATCCTGAGTGTTTGTGGAATAGATCAATGAATCTATGAACAAGTCAGCATTTCAGAACCACATGTGAAAGAACTCAACTCAACGAAAACACAAACAGCCCAGTAACGAGCAAAGCGTTTGTAGACACTTCTCCGAAGAAGACAGACACACAGCCAACAAGCTCTTGAAAAGATGCACAACGTCCGGAATCGCTGGGGAAGTGCAAATCAAAACCAAAATGAGATACCGCCTCACACCCACCAGGAGGGCAAGGATGTCAAAAAGAAGAAAAGAAAAGAACAAGTGTTGCCAAGGATTCGGAGAAACGGAAACCTTCGTGCATCGACGATAGGAGCAGAAAACGGTGCAGCCACGGTGGCCGACAGTTTGGCAGTTCCTCCGCAAGTTAAACCTGGTGTTATCCAAAGATTCCAACCCTTGGTACATATGCACATGAACGGAAGACAGGTGCTTAGACTAAAATTTGTACACAAATGTTCATAGTAGCACTATGCACAATAGCCAAAGGGTGAAACAAACTCAAATGTCTAACAGCTGAGTGGATAAAGCACATGTGGTCTGTCTTTACAATGGAACATTACATGGCCACAAAAAAGAACGAAGCACTGAGTTCTGCTGCACTGTGGGGGAACCTCAACAGCATGATGTGAAGTGAATGAAGCCAGACCCCAAAACCACATACTGTGTGGTTCCATGGATAGGAAATTTCCAGACTAGGCAAATCCATGGAGACAGAAAGTAGAAAGGTGATTGCCAGGGCTGGGAGGAGGAAGGGGGAGTGGCTGCCTAATGGGTGTGGAATTTCCATCTGGGGTGATGGAAAGTTCTGGAACTGGGGGTAGTGGTTGCATCACAATGTGAATGGACTAAATGCCACTGAATTGTTCACTTTAAAATAAAGTGGTAAATTTTATTTTATGTATTTGAACCACAATTTCAAAAAACTCTATCTACACACAGGACTTCTGCATTCAGTGAAGATTAGGACCCAGTTGAAGGGGACGCTGGAGGCCCACCCAGAGACGCCCTGCTTGCTTCCTGCACACTTATCCGTGGTGTGTGGGACTGACGGAGCGGGGGACTAAAGCCCCCAGCAGCCCCCTGCATGCCCGTGCACAGGTTAAAGAGGAAGGGAAGGCATGAGGGAATAGAATATAGGCTCCTGCACTGTATTTTCTGCCAGGAGTATAAATAATCAGATGTGGTTGGTAATTCAGAAATAATTTCAAAAGTGTCTCCCTTACTCAGTGGGGGTGTTTGCGTTTCCACGAACAATACCAAATGCTCCCATTCTGAGGGTCAACGCTGGGTCACCTCACCTGTGTATCATTTAACCCTCACCTTGTTAGGAGAGTGGTGCCGTCCCCATTCTGCAGGTGTGCAGCCTGGAGCTCCCAGAGGCCAGGGAACCTGCCGGGGGCTGCACAGCCAGGCTTGGAGCCCCGACTCGGAGTCCAGAACTCAGGCGGAAGAAGGAGTGCCACATGGTAAGTATGCAGCTCACGCTAGAACATGGCCTGGGGCGGGCACTGCGTCGGCTCCTTATTCTCAAAACAGCTTGAGTTCTTCCTTTGCTTAAAATCCTTCAGGCCACGCATCCACTGACTCTAGGCACACAGGCGGCCCTGTGCAGCTGCCATCCCTGCCCTCCCACTGCTGCCCTGGGCACTGTCTGCTCTGACCCCTGCCCTCCCCGAGCCAGCCTGGCCCTGCCACACCCCAGGCCTGGCCCATGCCATTCCTTCCACCTGGAGGGGAGGGTGCTGGAGATGGGAGTGACTGGGACTGGCCTTCCTTAGGGAACAGTGGGTGTGGGAAGTGGAGTAAAAATATCTCCCAGCTAAATAGCTAGCGACTTGGAGGAGGCCAGAGAGCCACACAGGTAGCGTGCTGGGGCCACTGGGGAGCGTGGGCCGGCCATGGGCACCCTCAGCAAAGCCTGTGGGTGGACTCGGCTTCACTCCAAGTGCGCTAACTTGCAGTGCCAGCTTTCCAGTCCTCGGCTGCTTGCCTGGGTGCCCAGGGGAGGTTGGCCAGGGAGGCTCTGAGTGACAGTGAGTGCAGAGATTCTGGGAGGCGGGACGTTCACGTTTCAGTCGCTGACCTTTTCCATGGAAAATTCTGCCCCCAGCTGGTCCCCTTGCACTGAATGGGGCCTCGGGACACAGGCGAGATGGCAGGTGAGATGGGCAGGTTGCAGGTCTGGAATGTCTCCGTGCCCCAGGCTGGGCCAGTCCGCTGCAGGGGGGACGCTCATGGGAGAAGAGTTTGGCCCTCCAGACCAGAAGCCTCCCCCTCATTCCCCAGGGACTGTGGATCAGACCCTGCAGTCTCAGACCAGTGGCCAGCAGAGGCCCGGGAGCTCCCTGAGATGCATCCTGGCTGGGCTTTGTGCTGGTCCCGAGTGCAAGGCAGGGCTGCAGCTGGGTAGTGGAACAACCTGGCTTTTTGGCAGAGCGGCCCCAAGGGAGGGGGCTGCCTCCAGGAGGAGGTGACGGTAGTGGGTGTGAGGGGAGCTAGACCCCCAAACCACATACTGTGTGGTTTCATGGAGATGAAATGTCCAGACTAGGCAAATCCAGCCCCTTCAACCACTGCCCGGTGACAGGTGGGAGCAGAAGTGGCCAAGAGGCAGATCCTTGGCTGCAGCGTTAGCAGGAACCAGGCCAGCCCTGCAGCCCTGGGGCGCCTGAGTCTGCATCTTCCTAGCTGTGAGGCTCAGGCAAGTTTCTTAACTGTGCCTCAGTTTCCTCCTCTGTAAAATGGAAGTGATAACAGCCTGATATATCTCAGAGCCGCTGGGAGTGCCCATCACTTGGCGTCCACAGCACGGGCCGCTGGGCTGCACTGAGAGATCTCATTATTAACCTTTGAGGCCTGAGACTAGGAGCCCATGCTGAGCTCACTCACCAGACGCACAGTCTCCGACCCCCAGGATCCAGCCTCCACCTGGAGATCAGGGACCAGCTTCATCTACGGGGACCCAGGCCTGAGACCAGCAATTGTGAAGACACTGGGTATCCACGTCAGCCACTGCCCACACCACCGATGGGTCCATTCCCGGATCAGTCCTTCCCTGCGACCCAGCAATCTCTCTCAGGATAAACCCGTGTGCTTGTGATCACCCAAGGATACGCACATGGGTCTACAGCACAAACGGGGAACAACCCAGGTGTCTGTCAACAGGAGGATGGCTAAATAAAATGTGGTCCATGCATGTGGCATGCCACTACCAGCGAGGAAACTGGTGACACTCGTCAACACAGATGGCCTCACAGACAGTGTGGTGCGGGAAAGAAGCCAGGCAAGAGGACGTGTGGGTTCCGCCACTTAGAAGAATCTCCAGGACAAGCCCACCTCATCTGGGAGACAGAAATCAGAATAGTTACCCTTGGGTGGGTGGCACTGACTGGGGTGGGCAGAGGGAGCCTGCCAGTATGCTAGAATGTTCTATGTCCCAAGACAGGTGGTGGTTACATGGGTGCACACGTATGTAAAAGTGCATCAAGCTGTTCACTGGAGATGTCTGCATTTTATATAAGCTATATCTCAGCATAAAAGTAAAGTATTATAATATGTGGCTTTATTGAAATGGAGCAATAACAAGGCAGGAACGGAAACTCCAGCCTTCTTATAATAATTAAAATACAGAAAACAGGCCGGGCGTGACGGCTCACGCCTGTGATCCCAGCTACTAGGGAGGCCCTTGTCACTCACACTGTTACAGGTCAGTCGAAACCAGTTCGCACCCCACTTCACATAGGGTTGAGAAAATGCCTGCTGTCCTTGTCAGGGCCTGGCGTTTAAAACTGGGGGACAGCTGGTGAGGACTATGGGGGTGAAACCACCCAAAGTAGCCCATGAGAGGGCACACCTCCCTGCCAGCGACAGGACAAGCTGTGTTTTTCGGGTGATGACGCCTGGGAGAAATCAGGCTATGCGATGACACAGATGTGGGCTCATGTCCCAAGGAGGCCTGGGAGCCAGGCACCTCCACCTCAGTATCCCATTTCTCCTCTACATTCCCAAAAACCGACCCCACAAACCACAGCCCAGCTCCATGTGGCTGTGGAGGGCAGGCAGCCCCACAGGAGCAGAGCCTCCCCCCGGCTGCAGCCCCGCTTTCCGCCTCACTGTGGACGGACACCAGCGCCCAACACAGCACCTAGGCAGTCCCAGTGCTGCCCACCCCACCCCGTTTCAGGGTGGAAGCAGCCCCTGCCTGGCCGCTGAGAGCGTTCCCGAGAAGGACCAGGGCGGCTCTCCGGGGGAGACACGGGATCTGACTTCTTCCTGGAACCCAGCTGGAGTCTGCCCGGGCCTCAGCATCCCAGAGGCCACAGAGCCGCAGGAGCCAGAAGCAGGAACCCTGGAGCCATCAGCCCTCCCCTCCCAGATAAGAGGCACCTCCCTCAAAATCTCATTGGAGGTCAGAAAGGCTTTCCCCCCGGCATGCCCCACTCTGCCCCCAGGGCATTCACCATCCTGCCCCCCCACCATCCTGCCTCCACCACCATCCTGTCCCCCTACCATCCTGCCCCCGCCACCATCCTGCACCTCCACCATCCTGCCCCCCCACCATCCTGTCCCCCCACCATCCTGTCCCCCCACCATCCTGTCCCCCCACCATCCTGCCTCCACCACCATCCTGTCCCCCCACCATCCTGTCCCCCCACTATCCTGTCCCCCCACTATCCTGTCCCCCCACCATCCTGTCCCCTCACCATCCTGCCCCCAGCATGGGCCCACCCAACCCTGACACCAGCAGGATCGTGGCCTCGGGCCTGCCTGAGCCTCCTCCCAGCCCCAGCCCCAGCCCGGCTGCTTCTCCTCGGCTACTTGGGCCAGGTGGCCCCAGGCCCGCCCCTTCAGCCTTCACTCTTGCCTACACCTTTGCTGCTCCATTCCTCCTTTGTGACATGCTGGCCCCGACCTGCTGGTCCCTCCACTGCAGAGCCCCCTCCTTGGGGAAGCATTCTCACCCACCAGACCCTCTGGGAGCACCTAGACTGTGCTTGACCTCTCAGGCTGTCCTAAGGCCACTGTGTCAGTGGCAGACTCCCCAGGGCAAGGGTCCCCAGTATTGCCCAGCACCTGGCCAGGCCCTACGCTCACCTTGAGCATGAGCCACCCCACGCCCCAGGGGGAGGAGCATGGGCAGCCCCCTCCCCAGCTCTCTAGGTGGCAGGGACAGGCTGGCTCAACCTAGGCCTGGTCTCTGGCTTCCCTCCCAGCCCTCAGCCCTGGCTGCCTGGCTGCCCCGGGCTCCTGCAGCCCACGCTCCTGGCCTGGGGCACTTTGTAATTCTTCCTTCTTGGGCATCTTCTGGCAAAAATATTTGAAGAATGTTTCAATTATCTGTGATCAGCCAGGGAGGCGGGTCTGGGTCCACCTATCCAGGAAGTAACTCGGCAGATACCCAGGGGGCAGTGCCTGGCCCCCATGCCCACCGAGAGCCAAGTCCTCGCTAGCCTCTTCCTCAGGTGGGCAGGGGCTGGCTCGGAATTTTCCATCCACACTGAGGCTCTTCTGTGGTTTTGGAGCCCAGCAGGGTTCCTTGGGGCTGAGTATGGGGCAGGGGCTGGTGGTGGCCTCAGTGTTCCTGCCTGTCAAATGGGGGTAAGAATGTCAGCCAGGTTGGGATCATTCAGCAGACCCCGTGAACCGCAGGCTGCAGACTGGCCAGACACCCCCACTCGCCCAGAACAGAGCTCCACCCGCACCTGCCTCGTAATGCCTGGCCCCACAGCGGCTCCGGCGCTGCCCTCAGAGGAGGCTGGAGGGGCAGCATTGCAGCCCAGAGCTGGGCGCACCGGTGGGAGGGAACCAGAGAGAATGAATAGGACAGGTCTGCACTCAGTAGATGGCACCACACGCTGGGGGCATGCAGGCCGCCCTTCCTTCCTCAGGTCCCAGCTCCATGGAGGCAGGCAGGATGGGGCTTGGGCCAGGGGCTTCGCCCAGCCACTCCAAAGCTGCTCTGAGTCTCAGCTTTCTCATCTGAGAGCCGGGGACAATCAGCCCTCCTTTGGGAAGTGTCCCTCCTCCCTGTGGGGGAGGGACAGGCCCAAAGCACTCCCCTTCCCGAGCAGGGTTCACGGTGTGTGGGGCCCTAGGGCCATTTCCCTCCCTCTCCCACACCTTTCCCACTCTGGCTCCCCTGGGTGGTCCTTGCCAGCCTGACCTTACAGATGAGGAAACTGAGGCTGAGAGAGAACAGCCAGAGGAGAGCAGTGTGGGCAGGGGCCAGGGTAGAGCATCCCCAGAGAAGGCACAGGCGCAGGGAGTGGTGGGAGGGGGGAAGGAAGGGGCTGGGGAGGGCGGAGGGCTGACACCCGCAGGGCCCAGCTTTCTGCCCCTCCCTGACCCTCCTGGCCTCAGTTTCCCACCTGTGTAGTGAGGGACTGAGGTGACAACCTGGGTACCTGCAGCTGTGTCCTAAAGAGGTCCGCTCGCTGGCTTGCTCACTTGGATTGGGGTCCTGTATTTGAGTTCTGCCCAGCCACTGACTCTCACTGGCCTCCCCGAGCCTCAGTTTGCCGGTCTGTCCAATAGGGAGAACTGCCCTGCTGGGCAGGCTGCCCTCCACCGCGGTCCCGCCTGCCGCTCTTTCCACGCCACTGCTCCGCTCAGCTCTCAGCCCACAGTGTTCCCAGGGAAGGGAGCAGAGTGTCTGCTTGCTCCCTCTCACCTCTGGCAGGCGGCTGCCCTTCCACCCTCCCTACATAGCTGGCATTCCTGGCCTGGCAGCCTGGGACCCCACCCTGGAGAAGAACCAGACTGCCTGGGAAAAAGCTGACGAAGAGCTGGGGGCCCCAGGCAGGACTGAGGTCGCTGCAGGTGGATGAGCCACAGCCAAGGGGCCCATTGCACCCCTGGACAGCACAAGGAGTGCACAGCTAATGAGGCCAAAGGCAGACACTCCCAGTTACCATATCTGCTAAATCTGTGAAATGAGAGCCTCACCCACCAACTATGACCCCCAAACCACAGGACACTGACCTCTGACTTTAGAACCTTCCAGATCTCTACCAGCACACAGGGCTCGTCACGATGCACCCAGGTGCTGGCCATACATGCTGGACTAGATCCTCCCCCTCCAGGGGCAGGCACCCTGCCCCCTCCAGCAGCCATGCAAGATTCCAGACCCAGCCTAGTGCCTCCTCCTCCAAGAAGCCCACCAGAGTCTCTCTTCAGTTCTCCCCTCTCCACTCCCTGCAGGGTCGCATCTGTGCTGTTCGCAAGGAAGCTGTTGGGGCTGACATTCAGCTATGCCCTTCCCTAGGTCTAACCCTTGGCCCTTCTCTTTGCTTCTCACATTGCAGATGGAGACAGCAACACCCAGAGATGCCACAGTACCTGAGACCCCAGCAAGGATGGCACTCTCAGTCCCAGCACTGGCCCTAATGCCACAGATCTGTTGGCTGCATCGGCACCTTGCAGGCCTGGGTGACCAGGATGCCAACCTGAAACCTCAGGACAGACGGGCAGGTGGGCAGACAGGTGGAACACGTGGGAGGGAGCTGGCAGGCCCCATTGGCCCATGGCCAGGAAGAGTCTGGACACATCGTGGATGTGTCACCACCTCGGCCTTCCTATCTGCTCTGGACTTGGCTGAGTGGCAGGTCTGGGGGCCGAGCCATCACCTCTCTGCAGACTGCAAGGCAGGGCTGAGCTCCTGGCTGTGGGACTCAGTCTCAGGCCACAGTCCTGAAGGGTCCTCCTTCCAAGAACAGGCGGGAGCCAGGCCCAGTCCAGGCCTGGGCCACAGAGTTCTCAGACAGAGCATGAGCCGGAGCCAGGCCAGCCCCACAAGGCTGTCTCTGCCATCGGCATTCTCCAAAGCTGGGGACCCAGACTGGGCCAGAAGCCCTCTGTGCTCCTGTGAAATGAGAGCCTCACCCACTCACTGCCACCCCCAAACCACAGGACACTGACCTATACTTCAGAACCTTCAGAACCCCTGTGCATAATCCCACATGCCCTCACCTTCCAAGCAGCCTGCTTCTCTGGAATGCTCCCTCCAGGAAATCCTTGGCCGCCACAGCCTACTAGCCAACTGCTCAGCTTGGAGGCCTGCGGCCCAGGGTCCCCATTTTCCCCGGAGCAGCCTCCTCTGCCTCTTACCAGCCTTGCTGAGTGAGTGCTTCTGGAGCCAGCCCCCCAGAACTCCAGGGGCCTTGACTGAAGTGGCCTGAGGTCCTGAGGGCTGTCCCTGCCTTCCCCACGGCGAGCCCCCAGTTGGAGCTCATCATTCCCATTTGACAGACGTGGCTCAGTGAGGAGCAGCATCCCATGCCAGGCCACACAGCAACATGGCAGCGATTTGGTATCAGAGACAAGAGCAGGACCTGACCCGGTGGCTTTCCTCCGCCTCTGGGCTCTGCCTCTCCTACCCTCCTGCCCTCCCCGCTGCAGGAATCCCTGTCATGGAAGGCAGTAAGTCTGGGCTCTGGGCTCACAGTCCGAGCTGACTGCAAAGCCTGGCTTCTCCCAGCCTCTGAAGGTCGGGGGCCAGTCCCAGCCTCCTGTCCAAGGCTGCTCCGAGGCGGGGGCTGGAACACAGGAGGACTCCCCCACCACAGGGAGGCATCACACACCCTGCCTGGCTCCTAAAGATGCGGGAAGGAAATACAAGAACACGATGGGGCGCCAGGTGACCCCCGCACCTCCAGGAGCTACAGCCTTGGGGGAGCCCCAGGCCACACAGTGGTGAGGCAGGTTCTGAGACAGAACGGGGCGGGAGGAGGGGGCATGTGCAGCCTGCAGCCCTTGGCCCAGTGCCCTTGCCCGGGTGCCAGCCCACGCAGCCCAGCCTGGCCATTTCTGGCTGTGCGCTCTGGCCTACTGCAGACGTGGAGGAAATGGAGCCTGGGGCTCCTGACTCCCTCTCCAGTGCTCTCTCCACAGCTCCAGCCTGCCTGGCATCCAGGGATGCTGGGCCAGCCACACCCCCAGCAACACTCTCTGAACACCCTGAGGCTCAAGAAGGCGTGCCTGACATGCGACTCCACCCCCAGGGCAGTGCCATCAAGGGGAGTGACAACCCTGCTGGGGCAGTGATGAGGCTCAGCGAGCACTTCAGCCCACAGGTGTGTGGCCCCCAGGGGCCAGCCCTCCCCAGGCTGAGGGGGGCATGGGGCACATAGGAAGAGCCCTCAGCGATGGATACGGCAGAGCGATGGAGCTGCCTTCCTGGGGGTGGGGTGGTCAGCCACACCTGGAAATTCCCCAACACTCCCCGCCAGTGCCCGCAGTGAAGTCACCCTGGGAAGACCTGAGTCAGGGGAGCCAGGAAGTCATCCAGTCCCCGGCCACCCACTCCTCCTTCCCACCCGTTCCACTGGAGGCCAAGTACACCTGGGGCCACCACAGCCCCTGCCGCCTCTGGACAAAGGGCCCTGAGCTGGGAGCTCGCTGGGCCCCAGACCCACAGGTGGCCATCACACCCTCTGACAGATTTGCTGGGCACTGGCTGAGTGAGTGCCTGGTACTGCCCTGAGCGCTGGGGAGCGGGCAGGCAACCCTGCACCCCAGAGCTGGCCAAGCACACTCCATTGGCACCCCTGCCACCAGACAGTCCTGCAGCCTCAGCCATCGCCTCTCCTCAGCCCCAGAGTAGCTGGGCCCTGCGTCTGCGGCCGAGGGGCAGGCCCAGCCTCCTCCCTGCTTCCCAGTCCTCCACCTCATTGCCCAGAGGGGTCTTTCTAAAGCTCTGCCGAAGCCACTCTTCCCTGCCCTGGGCTCCCCAGACCTGAGATCACTGCCTCTGGTACCGCCCCCACCTCACCTTCCCCTGCCCCAGCCCACTCTAACCTGCTGTTCCCACCCCTGATGCCCAGCTGCCACGTCCTCTTCACACCTCCAGGCCTTTGCCCACGTCTGTCCCTTCCCCGGAAACCCACCTTCCTTCCCTACAGCATGTCCTTTAGGGCCAGGTCAGAGGCTGCCTTCCCTGAGAGGGCTTCCCTGGGCCACCCTCTTCCCAGATGGTTTAGGACTCCTGCTGTGGGTCCCATGGGGCTTTGGGTAAACGACGGTGGAAGGGAGGGAGGCAGGGGCTTTCCTTTCCAGCCACACCTGCACCCCTGGCCAGCCTTGATCACCAGGCCGTGGGGGCTGCCATCATGCTGTGGCATAAAGGGGAAGTTCATGGGGGTGGTGGGGCCAGCAGGAAGGGGAGGAGGGAGGGGGAGGACCTGGGGAGCATCCAGACCCACCAACCAGATGGGGAAACTGAGGCCCAGAGAAGGGAGGGTTGCTCTCAAGGTTGCCACAAACCCACAGCTGAGCCAGGAACAGGACCTTGGCGTCCGGTACCACATGCAGGCTGACCCAACACAGGTGACACGCTGGCTAGGCTGGTCTCAGAGCTCCTGGGTCAGGGGCCAAAGCAGGACAAGGCCCAGAACAGAAGGCCTCTGGGCTTCCCATACCCACAGAAGAGCTGCACCTCTGGTCCCAAAGCTAACCTTGGAGGCAGCCCCTGCCACCTTGAGACCCTCGCTCAGGGTCCAGGGACTCTTGGTCAACACACACTCTAAGCAATTGGAGGCACTGGTTTCTGCCTGGAGAGGACAGGCAGGAAATGGGATGGGCAACAGAGCTCGCCTGAGGCTGGAAACCCACCTTGGTAAGACACCGGGACAAGTGGCACAGACCCAACGGCCAGGAGGCCCCGGGCTCAAATCTGGGCTCAGCAGCTTGACCTGGGCCAATGACGCTGCACCCTGGCTCATCTTCCTCAATCCACCACCTACCATGGCAGACAGGCCTCTCCCTCGCTTTCTCTGGCAGCCAGTGGGGACACAGATTCCAAAGCAGACCCCAGGTGCCGTGCACACATCAGTCCTGCCAGGGCCTTCTGGAGGAACCTGAGTCCTCCAGAAGTGGGAACGCCTCCTCCTCTGTCCCCCAGGCAGGGTCTGCAGGGCAGGCAGTGTATTCTGGAGGACTTCCCACTGGAAGGGGCTTTGCCATCTGTCTCACCACTCAGGACTGCACAGGCCTGAGTCTCAGCTCTTGACGCCTCCGCAGCCTGGCCACACCAATACCCGCTACTGGGAGGCCAGCTGAGACACCACCCATCCTTGTGCCTGGCTCCCTCCCTCCAGGGGGCCTGGCCCATTCAAAGCTCCAACTGGGCTCAGAAGGGTTGGAGCAGGGATCTCAGTGCGGGAGGGTTCCAGAAAGCGACAGAGGCCTGCAGGTGTCATGGGAAGGGACTTCAGGGGAGGCTCACTCCAGCTCTTCTTCACTCCTGCACCCAGCGAGCTGCTCATCGGCTGGGGTGGCTTCCTCCCAGGCCCAGCTCTGGGCACCTACAGGCTTCACACTCTACAGCTGCAAAGGCCACGTGGGGTTGCATGACGTTAGTGTCTTCTGTACACAGCCTCAGACACAACCTCGTGGCAGCCCCAGCACCTCAGCTGCCACCTGTTCCAGCCTGGGGATGGAGGAAGTGTCAATGGTCCCGTGCCAAGCCTCGCCTGCCACTCCACCACTGAGACTATGGATGGCCTCAGTGGAAAGGCCAACCACTCCACCGGCTGCTTGCGCAGAGAACCTGTGAGCACTGCTTCTCTGCCCAGGCAGGGCTCCTCCCCAGCATCCCCAGCCCTCACTCCTCCTGCATCTGCTTGTATGCCTCCGGGGCTGGAGAGCTCACTGCCTCTCTGCCAACAGCGGAGCTGACCCAAGCCTCAGGACCCACACTCAGAGGATGAGAATGCCCCGTGGGAGGGGCAGGAATGGGGGAGGGGCCCCAGGCAGGCTGAGCAGGAAGACAAGGAACGGGGGAGGGAGCGCACCTGTATCCACCCCCACCCTGCCGGCCAGCCTGAGGTGAGGCCCCCAGCCCCGCGCCAGGGAGGGAGGACAAATGGTGGTTTTGTCCTTGGCCAGCGGGCCACACAATGACCCTTTCATCAGGCTGAAGGAGCCCTGGGCTGGGGTTTCATCTGACAAGGGAGGGCGCCTGGCCTCCTGTCCCTTTGGGAGGGGAGCTGCGCCCCATCTGAGCCGGACCCAGGGCTGTGCAGGGCGGCAGCCTTAGGCGCCTGCTGTGGCCCCTCCATCTGCCCAGGAGGACGGGGAGCAGCATGAACGTGAGCGCTCCGGCCTTGGCTGTGCGTGGGCCCTGGTTCTGGGAGCTCCGCACCCTGGTCCTAGGCTGATGGCCTGGATACCTGCAACCCTCTACCTCACCCCACACCGCCATGCCACACCTCAGGGCCTGCCACGGTGCCAGAGAACGGAGCCTTAGTCCACACCCAAGCAGGGGCCCTGGGCTCCCCACAGACACCCACCTGCCCTGCAAGGCTGACTTGAGGCTCCAGGGGTGTGGTGGGTGGGAGGGGAAGGGGCAGGACTGTGACTTGCTGGGCCTGTGATCACTCTGTCCGCAGATGAGCCCAGGAGAGCGTGTGAATGAGGAAATAGTACTGTGCCGCTGGCGCCTCAAAAATCACCTCCTTCAGGGTCATCAGCTTACCTCCCATCAGCACCTCCAGCAGCTGGCTGGAGCCTGAGGCCCCGAGAGACCCGGATTCCTCTCCCTGTGGGACTGGAGCAGGTGAGGAGCCTGGACCTAGGAGAGCTGAACACCTGGGCTCTGAGCAACCTTGGGAAACAGCCTCTTCTCGGGATCTTGGCGTCCCATCACCCACCTCAGCAAGATGCTCTGAGGCTCCCTGGAGGGGAACGCTTGGTGAATGTGTTTGACAGTATTGTTCCCTCTTCCAGGGGTCTCTTTCACATGCCTGTTTAGTCTGGCCAGCTCCTATCCATCCTTCAAAACCCTGTCTGAGAGTTATTTCCTCTGGGAAGCCCTCTGAGACACCCTAGAGAGTCCATCACTCCTTCCTGAATGAACGCAGCTGCTGGGCCTCCCTGTGTGCTGCCTGTGGCCAGCCTCCCTGTGCAGATAGCTGAGAACCGCCGGTCTCCTGAGTGCTGACTAGACCAAGCACCAAGTGAGGCTTCCCACGGCCACCCGGTGAGGTTCGGGCCCCCACAATCCGCACTGGAGAGGGAAGAGCTGAGCCTGGGGACGCAGCCAGGCAGTGAGGGGCCTGTGGAGTCAGGATGAGGACCCAGATCTGAGTCACTATCATGCCCTTTGGCCTCACGAAGACTCAAGGGAAACTGTGGTAGAAAACGCACATTATCCTGCAGGTCTCAGCCCGAAGCTGTGGAGCCAGCACCACCCCAGGGCCTCCTGGCCTCCCGCCGCACACAGACGGTCCAGGATGCACATTCTCCCCTTTAGCCAGTGGTGGGTGGGTCTCACCCACAGCGTGATGAGTTTGGGGAGTTTCCTGTGATTACGGAGGCTCCATTTGTCCCCCTCCAGTGGAGGGCCCCGGTTGAGATCTCATCAGATTTCCCAGCTCTAACCCCACGTGCACACCCTCTATGGAATGTTCCACACTTTCAAGTTCCAACTACATGTGGCCTGGTCTGAGCCTTGGGGTGGGGATCACCATCCCAAGTGACTCTTGAGGAGATTGAGGCCCAGAGAGGCCCATGGACCAGCTCAGGGCACACAGCAGAGCCCCTCCCAGACCTGGATGGATGCAGACCCTCCAGGCTGGGAGCTGCCCCTCCCCAAGGGCGACCTGAACACGCCTGAGCCATGGGGCACATCCTGTCCCCACACAGGCCACGGTGCCACGGGAGCAGGCCTGGTTCAGCTCCTTCCCCCCAAGGGTCATGGCCACAGCACTTCTGGGACTGTGGCTGGCATTGCCGACAAAGCCACTGCGGTGGAGCCGGGAAGAGGCCTGGCCTGGCAGGGCAGTGGTAAGCGCCCCCCCCACCCCGCCACAGCCAGGTGGTCGGTGAGTAACCGCCCCGTCACCCATGACTCACTTGGCTCCCTGGAGCGGGCGGTCACCATGAGAGGCTCCTACCGGAAGACCTGGGGGGGTCGTCAGAGCCAACCCCCGCATCTGGGAGAGGAAGGCTGAGACCGGAAGAGACCTGCCAGGGACAGCTCAGCCTGGGCCTGGTCAAGGTCTCAGCCAGGCCCCCATTCCAGCTGACCCAGCACTGCAAACCTTCCTCTTGGCCTGTGGTCCCCCACCTGCCCTCCCTTGGGCGCTGACTAACCCCCCACCCCCCAGCCCTGGGAGCTCCTGCGCTGACAGCAGAGCTCTGCACAGAGAAGGCGAGTGCCAGCCAGAGCCCCAGAGCCGTCTAGCACGGCTGCAAGTCAGCATGTAGCAGGTCGCAGGGCGCTTCCAGGCCAACACACCCGTCCAACCCGATCAGCCGCAGGGGCCCAGGCATGCGTCTGGGATTCGGTGTGCACAGACCACAGCCCAGGACAGGGAGCTACGGGAGCAGCTCAGATGAAAGGGGCAGGATCAGCTGTCGGCCAGTGTCTGGGATCCCAGCAATGGGATCTGAAAAGTTCTTGAAAGTTGTCTGGAGCAGAATGAAGCCCCCACCCAGCGCCCTGTCCTAGCCCAAAAATCCTCATATCCCAAAGGCCGATCCTACTCCCACCTACAGTCAGCCTTGCACCCACCCAAACAGGACAGGGGAAACCCAAGACCTGCCCCCCTCCCTCCAGGGAACGTGTCTTGGTTCCTCTCTGCTTGGGCAAGGCTGGTGTCAGCATTTTCCTCCCCGGGGGGCAGGAGCTGCTGAGGGCAAGTCAGGGATGCAGTCTGCCTTCCTGTCCCCCACGACCCAGGCTGGACCCCAGCACTGGCCCAGGGATGTCTGGAAAAGCTGTTTCCTTCAGAGAATTTCTGCCGACACAGCTGGCGGTGCACACTCCAGGAGCAAGCCTGGCGGATGCAGTCACTGAAGGCCCAGATGAGGGGCCAGCCCCGAGCCCTGAGCCCTGAGGTGAACCTGGGGTCTTCAGAGGTACACTGGGCACCACCTTGCCCCAGAGGCCCCTCACTGCTGCCTTGGCATCGACTCCCACCAGGCTCCTGGGGCCCCTTTGCACCTCCCTCTCTCCGACCCTTACCCCAACCCCTGCTCCCCTCCACCGCAGGACTCCTGGTTTCCCACCCCGGACACCTCTCCCTGAACACTGAACCTCAGCCAGCCGGCTCCAAAAAAGATTTCCCAAGCATGGGAGCTGCCAATTCTCTAGCAAGGCTTAAGGCTGAACTGCCAGGATTCTGAGGATGGGGAGGCTTTCTGGCCTCCAACCGCCAGAGGCTGAAATTCCAAGGCCCCCTGGTTGATCCAGTTCCTTGGAAGGACACCAGAAACAGGACCCTCTGGCCTGGCACTTTGTTAGCCTGGGTACCCACTGATCAGGCGGTCCCCACCCGCATGCGCCCGGCTACCCTGCCCCCCTCAGGCGATGCCTCCGCAGCCGGGGCTGCCCGCTGGGCCTGGAGCGCTCTCTGTGCCCGGACCTTGTAATTATGTCCCACAGCCCGGGAAACCGCGGGCCTCGCAGCATCTGGCTGCGGTTGCGAACTTTTGTTTCAAGATGCGCGACTATTTATAGAAGGAAAACTGGTAGGATAGTAATTTCCTAGGAGCTAGAGAAGAAATTGGCTGCGTCTTTATTAAATGGGGGTTGGGGCACGGCGGTTTATTAGGACTGCGAGCGCACGGTGGGGAGGGGGTGGTGCTGAGAGCGGGAAGGCAGCGGCTGCCCCCTCTGGCCGCGTCAGGCGGCCCAGGACGTGGCCCGCGTGTAAAGGAGCGGGAGGGGGAAGGGAAGAGAAGGAGAGGGAGAGCAGGCTCTGAGGTTTAATCAGTAGTATCCAGTTTAAATTCCCCCAAACGGCGGTTCCATAAATCAAACTTCTTTTTAAGTCAGAGGCCAGAGCATATGCGTCCCATTAGGAATTGGGCGAAGCCACCGCTGCGCACCCCCTGGGCTCACTGGGCCAGCCTCGGCCCTGCCCGGAGCTTCTCAGAGCCCAGTGGGCTCTGCCCTGCCAGACGCACACTCGCGTGCCCACGCTCCGCGCTCTCCCTCAGTCCAGACACCTGGGCGAACGCGGCCGCCCTTGCACAATGCGCGTCCTCCTCGCTCCCAGGTGAGGACTCGGCAGGGGCAGGGATCAGGCCACCCAACGCGGCGAGAAGCCGCAGCGACTTAGGGGTACAGTCCGGGCGCTGTCCGGTGGAGCGCGTCATGCACGTGCGTGCCAGTGTTTGACGAGGGAGCGGGTGACTCGTGCGGCTCTCCCAAGTGTGCCATGTTCTTGCGTGCTGCGTGGGTTAATATAGGGAGGGGTCCCCCGGGGGTCCGGGACTCCACTGGGATGCGCAGGGAATCTCGGCGCCACCCGCGTGCCCCCGGGCCCTAGCGCTGGGCGTGCACAGCCTGCTATACTCCAGCAGGCGAGCCGCTCTCGGACCATCCATTCTCTGACCCCAAAGCCAGGACTTCTCACTGCCGTAGCTGCCTGCCAAGTGCTCCACCTCGGCGGCTTAGGCTGGCGAGGCGACCTAAAGTCCCCCGGCTCCCGCGCGCGACGGTGACCCGGTGCCCCGCCCAGGGGCCTTGCTGCCGCGTTCCCTGCCCGCCCTGTTCCAGCGCTGGAGGCCTAGGGGGAGCCCACCCGCCCACCCCGCCCGCCGCCCGCGGCACTCACAGGTAGCTGCCGCTGGACAGGAGGAGAAAGATCTGCGGGCAATAGACGGAGACGAGCGCGCTGCGCGGCGACAGTAGGAGCATGGTGGGCCGACGCGCCTGGCGGGGCTAGGCAGGCTCCGCGGGCAGGGCGCCTGGGCCAGCTGAGGCCGGGGCCCCCGCGGAGCTCCCCGATGCAGGGCGGCAGCGCTAGGCGCTAGGGGCCGGGTCTCGCGGGCCCGGGCGCAGTTGTCGCCCGTGCCCCGCCGCCAGAGCCGCGCATGGCGCTAGGTCTGGGGCAGCGGCGGGAGCTGGGGCTGGAGTGCTGGGCGGGGACCCTGCCGGGGGCAGCGGGCGCGCCTTGGCGGCGGTCTGGACCTCCGTCCGTCTGTCGGTGCGAACCGACTCTGTCGTTCGCTCTGGCTCACATCTCCAAGTCTCCCGAGGCGCGCAGCTACCATTGGATGGGCCGCCCCTACATCCGCCTCCTCCCCCCCACCCCGCGGCGGGTTTTTTTAAAGGGAGGCTGACCAGAGCGTGCGGTGGGAGCCGCCTCCGGGGCTTGCCCAAGTTGCCTTGGCCGGGACACGCGCACCCCCACCTTTAGGGAGCCACACAGCTCTGGCCTCGCTCGGGAAGGTGCACCTGGGGACGGCTCCGCGGGGGAGCTGCACGGGGGGGGGGGCTGTGCTCCGCAACGTTTGCGCTTGTGTGCATGCACGTGCCTGCGTGTGCCTGCGGGAGCGTGGGCGGTCTGTGAGGGCAGGTGTGTGTGCACAGACACACCGAGTGTGCTGAGCCTCTGCCCCCGTGCGCCCTGGGTTTAGTGAGGCTGGCTGTAGGTCGCACTCGTGCACTGCCGTGGCTAATCTGCACTGGTGCTGAGCCTGCACGACGCTGCCTGGGCACCTGTTGGGAGAGGCCGCCAGTGGGAAGGCATCGCCGGCAGGTGCTGCTCTCGCACACAGAGGCCTCCCCACTCCGGCTTCCCCATCCCGCTGCTTCTGCTCTCCTTTGAGGGCTTGGTGGGGATGGGTTTGGGGAGGAGTAGACCTACAAGGATGTTCTCCCTCTTCCAGTTATTTTTATTTTTATTATTTTTTTTTTAGCCCAGAAACATAGGTCTAGTGTCCCACCTTCTGTTGTTAGTCAGTCCTGGCTCCACATGACCATCCCTCCACATCTGAACCGCAGCGCAAAGCAGGAAGATGGCAAGGAAAGGGAGGGCTGGACGGTCTGGCCCTGAGGAAGAGGAAATTTCTAACTCCAGACCTGGTGTGGAGGTTTGTCACCCAGGAGGAAGCAGCCCCCTCCATCCCTCCACCTCCACCCCCCCCCCCGTCCCCCAACCCCCGTCCCCCAACCCCATCCCCCCACCTACATCCCTCCACCTGCGTCCCTCCACCTCCATCCCTCCCAGTCCAGGGCTCTTGGGCCCTTCTGCTTTTGGCCCCAAAGGCAGGGACAGGCTTGCAGCAGGGCTGGTCCTGGAGCTTCAGTGACTCCAGTTCCAGTGAGCAGAGGGTGTCCAAACTCCAGACAGTCTCCTCCGAGTTCTGCTTTGGCCTCCTCCAGGGTTGGAGCTGAAGGCCACTGAGTCCAGAAAGGGCCCTGGGTGAGGAAATGTGACTCCCTGACGCCATCAGGTTTTCAAATTGCTCAAAATCCCAGGCCCATCTGTTCTTAGGGCCTTGACCCCTAAGGGGATTGCAAAGCCTGCATTCCGATTCCTGCCGGTGCTGGAGTCCTCCAGGGGTTGCAAATGTGAGTTGCACCAGGTTTAGGGGCACATGTGCCCAGGTGGCTCCACTGTGTACACTAAACACATGCAGCATGAAGGGGAGTGATCACGGAATCTCCCACCAATGCATACAACCTCTGATCTGTGGTCAGAACTTTACGACTCTTAAAATCCCAATTCCTGGGAGGTAGAGGCCCCGGAATACACCATCTGGAGGAGTCACCAGGGTGTCAGTGACATCGTAGTCATTAACAATAAGAAAGGTTCTCCTGGTGTCTCCAGGTGCTCATTGGCACACATCTCCACCACCCCCAGGGCAAAGGACCCCAGCACTAACATGGGCAGCATGCAGTGAAGGGGATGTTGTGACCCCATTTTTTGTATGAGAAAAGGGAGGCTGAGAGGTTAAAAAGCTCACTCAAGGCCACAGGCTAGGAGTGACAGGCGGACAGAGCAGACAGCCCATGATTCCAGACTCCCAAACCTCCTCCTTAATGCAATGGGCTTCCAATTCATTCAACCTCTTCAGACACACCTGGGCCCAGCTTCCCCCTTCTACCACTATATATAGCCAAGATGGTTTGCGAAAAGCAGGGTCCTTCTCTCCAGTCCTTGCTGGAAGTGGGTGAACCTTGAGGGTGGGATTGGCTGTCCCTCCCTCAGCAGATCCCAGGGGAGATCTCCGGCTTTCCTGGTTGTCATTCCACAGGGTGTTCACAGACCACATTTTGGAAATCCAGGAGGTGGGGAATGTGTGTTTAAATTGGCACACCAGGGAAGAAGTTTCCCCTCTGGGGGTCCTGGATGGGGCCTGAGGGCAGAGCCAGGGCCACACAGAAGGAAACTTAGCCACTGCCTCACTCTTACCCGCTCCCAGAGTGAGGCCGACACAGGGGCCTGGGGCTCAGGCTGGGCTAACAGGGAGACCCGGTAGGGTCTTGCTCACACAGACCTCTCTCAGACACTGGCCACCATCCTGTTCAGGATGGCCAGAGCTGCAATCCCATTTACAGAAGGGACCAGGAGTCTTGGGAAGAGCATGCAGCCTCAGGAGCTGGGCTGGGGTGGACAAGTCAGCTCCTTTTGCTACCTACGGGGCTCCCAGAGCTCTTCCCACCGCTCACTGGGGGGAGGAGGAGGCGGCGCTGCTCTCTGATGGCTGCTGCAGAAGAATGGACGCTAGGAGGAGAGGCCCACAGTGGGGGGACAACAGCCAACTGCAGCCCAGCTCTGTCACTGAATCCTGAAGACAGTGACTTAGCTCTTGTGCCGAGTTTCCTCATCCTTGAAACCGGTAGCGTAAAAGCGCCTAACTCTCCGGGTGCTGGGGTGGGGGAAGGCCTCAGCTCTGAGAATCAGGCTGCAGGGACAGAGCCTCATTAAGGGTTACCATCACTTTGGGGGTCCCAGCGGGAGTCACTGCAGGACTGCTGGAGAGGCAGGAAAACAGCAGGCTGCCCACTCCCCGCCAGCCCAGCAGGCTCGACTTCCCTCACCCCTCACCTCCATGAACAAACACCTGGGGACACAGCCTACCCACAGGCCTACGATAAACAGGGACACCGGCAGACACACCCGCCCAGACCTGCAGGGCTGAGGCTAGCACGGGGGCTTCCAGTCCTGCCTCTGAAGCCACCGGTTTTAGTCTCTGCAGGCCCTGGGCCTCAGTTTCTCCATCTGTAAAATGGCGGAGTAGAGAAGGGATGGAGGGTGATAGAGAGACGATCCCCAGCGCCTGCTTCCACCTCTCCGCCGGGGAAGCTGCATCTCCCGCCAGTGGTACCAGGACCAGCCCCTCCCACGGCTCTGTTCACCGCCTTTCCGGTCGCCTGCAGCAGGCGGCGCACAGTAGGCGCGCAGGGCGCTGCCGAGCGCGGGTCCCCGCAGGTTCGAAGAGCGCAGGGCCGGCCGCGGGCCGTGGGCGCCCCCGGCGAGGTGCACCGCACCTCCTCTCCCTCACGCCGTTTCTCCACCCCCACTTCGAGCGAGACTGAGACAGATTCTGTCTAAAGGAGATCTCAGCTCAACAGGTAAGGACTCGGCTGGGTTCAGGAATGTGGAAATACGACTCGGAGCAGCTACCGCAGAGAGCAGCTAGCGCGGCTCGTCGGGCGCCCGCCCGCCGGGCCGCGCCAGGGGGAGCGCGGCGAGAGGGGGCCGGGCCCAGGGCCCAGGGCCCAGGGCCCCGGGCGGGCGGGGCGCGGGCCCCGGACCGAGCCCGAGGCGGCCCAGCCGGCCCCGCGGCCCATCCCGAGCCAGCCGGACGAGTTGTCAAGGTAATTTCAACACGTCTGGGTGATGGATAGAGACGAAGGGCCGCGGCGGGGTGCGCGCCCCCCGCCCTCCCCTGGCCTCCCTAGGAGCTGGACGCCCCCCGACCCCGCCCCGGCGCACCCTCCAGGCGGCGAGCGCTCGGCCCGGGCTCGGCGCCCAGCGCAGCCCGGGGGAGGGAAGGCACGTCCCACCCCCGGGGCCTGGAGCCCAAACAGGTGAAAGTACGCGCCGGGCACGCTCGCCGCTACCCGAGCCCGGCCGGGCAGCCCGCGCGCCCCGCTCTCTCTCCTCCCACCCTGGGCTCGGCGCCCCTCGGGAACTCAGGGGGTTCGGCTGTGTCTCTGCTGGCTTGGGGCGAG
Organism: Cacajao melanocephalus; assembly: GCA_963573385.1. Taxonomy (NCBI): domain Eukaryota; kingdom Metazoa; phylum Chordata; class Mammalia; order Primates; family Pitheciidae; genus Cacajao; species Cacajao melanocephalus. The sequence continues at coordinate 5,106 of CAUYLG010045338.1, read as the reverse complement.
AGTCTGACACACGGACCAGCCCCGGAGCCCCGCGAGCTGCCGTGGCCCCCTCCGGTCCCCATGTCCCCGCGGGGACGCCGTGGAGGAAGCTCCTTCGTGCTGTCTTGGCCCCTGGCTGCCGCCCCCGCCCACGGGATACTCACCCGAGCTTCACGTACAGGACGCCAAAGCAGAGAAACACGTAGAAAATCCACTTGCGAAAGTTTCTGTGCATGATCCAGGGAGGGGGGCTGCGCCATAGACAGCGGCGGCCGGAGGGGACGCGCGGGCCCGGCAGGGCCGGGCAGGGGCCAGGGGGCTGCGGGCGGACCGCGCTCAACCGGCGCTGCGGCTCGGGCGGCCGGCGACGCGCGGGCACTCGGCGCGCGCTGCCACCATGGTGAGCCGGGATGTCGCCGCCGCCGCCGCCGAAGCCGCCGTGTGCGCCCGGGGAAGTGACCCAGGCTGGGTGCCGCGACCTCGAAGCCTGGTTGAGCGACCGTGGGCCCCTGCAAGCGCGGGCCGGGAGCCGGGGGCCGGGGGCCGGGGCGCGGCTGGCGGGCGGGTGCAGCCTCCACTGGGCGCAGCCGCCTGAGGCCGTGCGCGCCTCGCCGAGCGCCGCGGCGGCCAATGTGTCCGCACTTGTCGGCCTCCCCAGGTGACTCGCGGCCCCGGCAAGCGAGCCGCGAACGAGCGAGCGCGCCCCAGGTAGGAGGATCCGCCTCCCGCCCGCCCTCCTCGCTCGCCCCGCGCTCTCTCCCTCTCTCCCTGGCTCTCCCCTCCCTTTTCTCCTCCCTCCCCCGTGACACACAAACGCAGCTACCCCTCGGGGGGCCCCCCTCCCCAGGCCAGCTCCCTTCCGATTGCCCTCCGGGGACTGGGGGTGGGGGGGTGGGGAAGAGGGCTTGGGTGACGCGGGGGTGGGGGTGCGGGGAGGATGCGGCTCGGGAGAGACACCTGCGCTCCTTTGCCCACGAGGGGGTAGGGGTGGGGGTACAGGTGGGGGTGGGAAAAGACCGGTACAGGTAGCAGTGGCCACTTGGCTTCCAGTTTCTGGTGGGGGAGGGAGAGACTACACTCCCATCGCCTCTCCGAGTGCACTTCCCCGCCCCGCAAAAATTATCCGCATGAGGTACTCTGGGGCCATACTCTTAGTCCAGGCGTCGCTGCCACTCCAGTAAAACTCGATGGGAGATTCCCACAACCCCAGGTCCAAGCACTGCTGCCACCTGAGCTAGCCCAGCTTTGGGACCTGAAAGATGACAGACAGACTAGCCTGGCCATATGCAAGGAGATGGCTTATGTGACCTCCTGCAGAACCCAGTGGCCAAGCACCGTGATGGAGGCCTGTGGAAGGAGATTGAGGGGCTTCCTGGCCACTGGGGGTGGCTCCCTGACCTGCACCCTGGATTTTGTGGCCTCCTCTGCAGCGCCCAGCCATGTTCAGGTTCCCTGCGGAGAGCTCGAAGTCAGATTGACTCGGCGCCTCGCACGCCCAGAGCCCATCTAGCCTGATTCAGCCCCGGGCGAGTGGGCACCAGGGTCCCGCAGACCCTGCTGCGCCAAGCCTTGTCTGTCCCCAGGGGCATGGACCCGTACCCACAGTCAGATCAGTCAGATCCCTGTCCAGGCAAGGCTCCCCACCTGCTCTGTGCTTTCTCAGCCCTGGATGGCTCTGGTGCTGGAGGACGGACAGGGAAGAGCTCAGTCCCCGAGGACCAGCAGGGACTGCAGTCATCAAGACGACAGTCTGTGTGTGTCAGGGTTGCATGCGGCCGCCCTCTCCCACCTGGCCAGGGCTGGGGAGAGACCTCGAGTTCAGAGCCTGCCTCCCCTCCACCCGAAGTCCCGCCGGACCCCCTGCCCCTGATCCCTTCTTAATCCCTCCAAATCCCTGAACCTTCTCCACAACCCCGGTGCAGGCCATTCCTGGGCCCCTCGATCTGAGGCCTTCGGTGCAGCCGAGCCCTGTGCGCGGATGGGGAGGGTTCCCAGATAAAAGGGACATTGGAGATCAGCACAGGCGGGGAAACCGAGACCCAGGAAGAAGTGAAATGGCAATAATAACTCCGCCCCGGGTGGCCCCTGCGCCCCAGAGCCCCACTCTAGGGCAGCCAGCCGCATTTCACGGCCTAGAAGCTGGGCGCGGGGAGCAGGAGGGTCTGGCCGGGTCCTCACAGCCAGTGGCAGGCGCTGGCGCAGCTCGGGCGCGGGCGGATGCTGCCACCCGGCGGCGGCACTGAGGGCGCCCGGACGCGGGCCGGAGGTGGCGGGCGGCAGGGTCGTGCCGGGCCCCGGAGCCGCGAGGCGGGCAGGGACCCCATCCGCGCGCGGAGTCTGGGACCCCTGTCCCCACTGCCGCCAGCCTCGGTCTCGGCACCCATTAATAGGGCGGATCGCTGGGATCTGTCGGGCTGTGGCGGAGCTGGAACCACGAGGATGACACCGGAGGCCTCCCCGCTGCGGGTCTGGGCGCTCGACCCTCACCCGGCCGCGCCGACCCTCACCCTATCTGCTTCCCGCCCGAGGTGGGATCAGCTCTGGGACCGGCCGAGCGGGGCTCATCTGGGAGAGGAGGGGGTGACGGTCGGCTGGCGGGACGCCCGGGTTCGTTCGCCGCCTCGGCTGCATCTCAGTGCCTCGGTTTCCCCGGGAGAGCGGGAGGCGGGGCCGCGCCTCGGAGCGCAGAGGGATCGCGGCGTGGTGCTACCCCCTGCCGGCCGCCGGGAGAAGCGGCACGCGGAGAAGGGCAGGGCTGAGCGGGATCTGGGCTGCTCGGGACCCAGCGAGGGGCTCTCACCACAGGCTGGGTTTCTCGGTCCTTGTCTCAGAGGGTTCTTGAATGGCTCCAGGTTTGGGGAAATGTGGGGTAGGAGGAGCTCACAGCCCACGCGTGCACGGCACACACACACCACACCACACACACACCACACAAAACACATACACCACACACTACAAACACAACACACAATACATGCCCAACACACACCACACACAAACACACACCACACACAAACACAACACAACACACAAAACACGCAACACACACAACACAAAAAACACATGTAACACAATACACAAAACCCACACCATGTACAAACACACACACCACATACACATCATATACTACCCACACACAGCACACACAACACACACCACAAACACACACAAAACACAACTCTCACACAATACACATAACACATCACACACCACACATAACACATAAACACACCACACCACACACAACACAAACACACAAAACACACATAATACACCACACACAACACACACACCTTACAGACACACCACATATACAAAACACGAACACACACACGACACCACAAACACACCACAACACACACACACGCCACATTCATACACTATGCACACATACCACACCACACACAGGCAGCAGGAGTTGCCCAGGGCAACAGGGCGGCTGTTCCTGAGCTTCCACCCATCCAGGGCTCCCAGGGCTGGTCCCAGGCCTCTGAGGTCTGTGTGATCACAAGCAGGTCTCCCCTCCCCCTACATGGGATCATGGCTCTGATTATCTTGAACATGAGGGTGGCTGGGATCTGGGCCCAAGGGTCACTACACCTGTTGTGGGTAGTGGGTGATTGGGTGGGGGGAGGTGAGCCTGTTCCCAGTCAGCATGGAGACATGGCAAGTATCAGGACACCCTGGGGCCCCAGATGGTCACCTTTGGGCCCCATGGAGCTCAGCTACTTCTTACCTGTGTGACCACAGGTAGAGCTGTCAGTGTCCCCAGCCTGGGCATAGTAATCATGAGCACACACCCCATGGGTTTCTTCTTCTGAGAGGGGAATGCACTAACTCAAAACTGATTAACCTGGCAGTTGCTCACACCTGTAATCCCAGTGCTTGGGGAGGCCATGGCAGGTGGATCACCTGAGGTTGGGAGTTCAAAGCAGCCTAACCAACATGGAGAAACTCCGTCCCTACTAAAAATACAAAATTAGCCAGGCGTGGTGGCACATGCTGTAATCCCGGGTGCTCGGGAGGCTGAGGCACAAGGATTGCTTGAACCCAGAAGGCAGAGGTTGCGGTGAGTGGAGATTGCGCCGTTGCACTCCAGCCTGGGCAACAAGAGCAAAACTCCATCTAAAAAACAAAAAGATTAACCTAAAAATGAGTACAGTGCCCAGCGCACACGGGCATTCAATCAATGCAGATTCATGTCCTGACCCCACAGGCCTATGCCGGGCAGAGCTTAGGGCATGGCCCAGCAGGACAAGCCAGGTGCCTGATCCCCCTGCCAGACCACCTCCCCCCACCGGCCCCACGGTTCCCAAAGAGGGCTGAGAGGAGCTGACTGTGGGGTGGCCATAAGCAGGACCAGTCCCGAATTGCCCGGGGGGTTGGGGCAGGCATCCATGTGCCCTGCCCAGATCTCCTTGAAGTACAGGAGTGTAGGGGAGGAGCCAACCAGGCCTCCCTCTGCCAGGCCCATGGTAGACCCATGGGCACCCTGGAGCCTCCTTTTTTTTTTTTTTTTTTTAAAGACGGGGTTTCACCATGTTGGTCAGGCGGGTCTTGAACTCCCGACCTCAAGTGATCTGCCCACCTTGGCCTCCAAAGTGCTTAGATTACAGGTGTGAGCCACCACGCCCGGCCCCTGGAGCCTCTTTTATCTTCTCTGGGCAGCAAGGACTCCGAGCTCTCTTTTTCAGCTGCTGACTCTATTGGGTTTTCCTTCTCTGAACATGGAGGGTTTCTGGAGGTGACCTGCAAGAAGCTGAGATCTGGAAGAGCATGGCCCCTGTGGGAAGAGACGTGTTCTGTATGGCTGGAGTGGAGGCAGAGCCTTGATTGCCCACCCAAGGATCCTGAGCTTGACCTTGAGGAGAGTGGGAGCCATGAACTGGCTCCATACAGGGGAGCAACAGGGTCGGGTTTCCAACTTAGACAGCCCATGTGCCCATGACACCACATTGGCCCTTGGCCAGGGTTCTCCTCTGTGTCTTCCACGCTAGACGTCTCAAGGCCAGTGCCACATCTGATTTATCCCCACGTTCCCAGCACCTAGAATAGAGTTGAGGGTTTGTGAGAGTGAAAGATGGATGGAAGGATGGACGAATGTGTATAATACTGGATGGGTGGGTG
>CAUYLG010045337.1:0-13073 GCA_963573385.1 Cacajao melanocephalus | reverse complement strand
GTGGCTCCTCCGCCGGGAATCTCCTAGTCTGTGGGCAACAAAAATTCGTCTGAAAGTGCGGCGTCCACTCGCTCTCTGCGCTTTCACTGGGAGCTACAATCCTGAGCTGTTGTTAATCGGCCATCTTGGATCTCTCCCAGTTTTCAACTCTTTAGATAAGTTCCAAGGAGTGTAATTTCTGAATTATATGGTAAGAGGACATTTAGTTTTGTAAGAAACTACCAAACTGTCTTCCAAAGTGGTTATACTGTTTTGCATTCTCACCTGCAATGAGTAAGAGTTTTTGCTGTCTACATCTTATCCAGCATTTGGTCAGTGTTTCAAATTTTGGCTACTCTAATAGATATGCAGTAATTGCTCACTGTTATTTTAATTTGCAATTCTCTAATGACATATGATGTTCAATGCCCTTTTATATGTTTATTTGCCATCTATATATCTTCTTTGGTGAGATATATGTTCAGGTATTTTGCTTATTTTTTAATCAGGTTTTTTTTTTAATTTTATTGTTGAGTTCTAAAGATTCTTGGTATATTTTGGACAACAGTTCTTTATCAGATGTGCATTTTGTAAATATTTTTTCCCAGTCCTCAGATTTCTTTCCCACTCTCTTAACATTGTCTTTCACAGAGGAGAAGATTTTTATTTTAATGAAGTTCAGCTTCTCAATTGTTTATTTCTTGGTTTGTATATATGATGTTTTATCAAAAGTCAGATTTTTCTACATAGATGATCATATCACCTGCAAAATTTTTTCTGCCCTATCTATATTTATTTCATTTTCTTGTTTTATTGTTTTACATAGGGCTTTCAGTACAATGTTGAAAAATAGTAGTGAGAGGTGACACCTTGCTTTTTTCCTGATCTTAGCAGGAAAACTTTGAGTTTCTCAACATTAAGTATGATGTCAGCTGTAGGTAAGCTGTAGATAAAGTAAAGTAAAAATGTTCTTTATCAAATTGAGAAGTTTTTTTCTCTATTCCTAGTTTGCTGAGAATTTTTCTCATGGATATTCGATTTTGTCAATCTGCTTTTCTGAATCACTTGATATGATCATGTGATTTTTTCTTTATTAGCCTATTGATGTGAAGGATTACATTAATTGATTTTTTAATGTTGAGCCAGCCTTGCGCACCTGGCATAAATCCCACTTGGTCATGGTGTGTAATTATTTTTATATGTTGTTGGATTTTATTTGCTAATATTTTGTCAAAGATTATTGCATTTATGCTTATAAGAAATATTGGGCCACAGTTTTCTTGTAATGACTTTATCTGGTTTTAATATTAGGGTAATGCTGTTCTCATGTAAGAGTTTGAAGAATTTCCTTTGCATATATCTTCTGGAAGATATTGTAGAGAATTGGCATAATTTCTTTCTTTAATGTTTCATAGAATTCACTGCTAAACTCATCTGGGCCTGGTGCCTTCTGTTTTTTGGGGGTTATTACTTGTTTATTTGATTATTTTTAACAGATACAGGCCTATTCGGATTTTATGTTGTTATGTTATGTTTTATGTTATTTTACTTTAAGTTCCAGGGTGCAAGTGCAGAACACATAGGTTTATTGCATAGATACATGTGTGCTATGGTGGTTTGCTGCACCTATCAACCCATCATCCAGGTTTTCAGCCCCACATGCATTAACTATTTGTCCTAATGTTCTCACTCCCCTCGCCCTCCACCCACCTTCTGGCCCCAATGTGTGTTGTTTCCCTCCATGTGTCCATGTGTTCTCATTGTTCAACTCCCACATATGAGTGAAAACATGCAGTGTTCAGTTTTCTGTTCCTGTGTTAGTTTGCTGAGGATAATGGCTTCCAGTTTTATCCACATCCCTGCAAAGGAATGATCTCATTCCTTTTCATGGATGCATAGTATTCTGTGGTGTATAAGTACCACATTTTCTTTATCCAGTCTATCATTGATGGGCATTTGGGTTTGTTGCATTTCTTTGCAGGATGGAGTGAGTGCAAGCAAAGGAAATATCAAACACATAAAATCATCAGATCTCATGAGACTCACTCATTATCACAAGAACAGCGTGGGGGAAACTGCCCCCATGATCCAGTTACCTTCACCTGGTCCCACCCTTAATACTTGGGGATTATGGGAATTACAATTCAAGGTTAGATTTTTGTTGGGACACACAGCGAACCATATTACTGGGTAAAGTCACAGTAATGTTAGTCCACCACCCTGCCACCAATGAACACTACTACCAAGCATCCTTCTATACTGACAACCCCTTGTACATGTTTGGATTCTTCAAAACATGCTCAGATTGCATATCCACTGTGTATTCATTCAGTTTTCTCAAGGAGATAGTTGCATGTTTTTGGAGTGCCTGTGTGATTATGTATAATTTATGTTACAACATTTTTTGCAGTTACTATTATTATTTGAGAGTTAAAAAAATAACATTACTGTCTTTGGGGACAATTTTTTTCATTGTAGGAAAATATATTTTGTAAAGGAAATAAATTCGAAAGAAATGATTGCTGGCAAACTCCCATGCCCTTATGACATGTCTCTAGTAATTGGATTCCCTTGGATTTGAGCTCATTCTCAGCAGGGGAAATGGAGGTAAAAGAAAAGTGGAAAGTTCAGAAGGTACCAGAGAGGAGGCTCAAGAAAAACTTAGTGTGAGGAGGAAGCTAGAAAAAAATCCAAAATGAGACAAGTGATTTTATCTTGAGAACTATTGACAAAGCATAAGCAAAAGACTTTTAAAATTTCTTTTTTAAGCTTCATTTTTGCCTAAGTATATAATTCATTAGGTTATTAAATCCATACATTCATGCTTTACTTTTTCCTTCTGTTCCTTTAAGAAAAATATTTATCAGATGGTCATGTTCAAACGTTTCACAGTTTTGCATACTGATTTAGTGTGAAGGCCATAATAGGCTGGACACGGTGGCTGACACCTGTAATTCCAGCACTTCGGGAGGCTGAGGCCAGTGGATCACCTGACGTCAGGGGTTTGAGACTAGTCTGGCCAACATGGTGAAACCCTGTCTCTACTTAAAACACAAAAATTAGCCTGGCATAGTGGTACATGCCTGTAATCACAGCTACTCAGGAGGCTGAGGCAGGAGAATTGCTTCAACCCAGGTAGCAGAGGTTACAGTGAGCCAAGATCATGCCACTGTACTCCAGCCTGGGCAACAGAGACTGTTTCAAAAACAATAGCAACAAACTACCATACTAGAGGTTTCTTCCTAGTGAACTTTGTTGCATTTCTCCTTTATAAAAGCTAAGTATGTTTAATAAGAAAATGTAAAAGTGAGGTTGAATGGGTAGGATGGAGAAGACATAGATACTTGGAAAAAAAAAAACAACTTCAAATTCCTCCTTACGATAAAAAAAAAAAATCAATAATTTAAAGTTCCACCTCCTTGCCTTCTTAGCTGTTGGCATGGGGGTTCAAGACTAAATCATGTTATTTTAGGAAAAATCAATAAGTCTCATAATATTACCAGTCTCTTCATGAAAAGAAAACAATGTTTCTAAAAGAAAATATAATTTGTTGTTCTTTTACACATGTATATTTATACAAATCGATAGGAGATGTGAATAACCAGAATATTCCTTGACAGCCCCTGATAAATCACTGTTTCTCCAATTGTGAGAAGAGGAAGAATTTTCTTTTTTGTATCATGGAACTTTCAAAGTAAATTTCCACTGGCTCCTGTAGCACACCAGATGTGAGAAGTATAACCCAAAGCCTGTTGTTAACCATAACTTTCAGTCTGTCTCTTTGGTCTGCTAAACCCACAACGGTCCTTAAACATTAATTCTGCTGGCTGGAATAGATCCTTACCACCCAGAAAAAGTCAATAGTCACCCAGGAGCTTCTGTGGCAGTCACAGAATAGCCTATGAAATGAGAAACATCGGAATGGTGTTTAGGGAATTTTGGCTCCATCATGGAGGATACTTTATCCTTTGGATTTGCCATCTATAAAACAGGAACAACCAGTGTCTTTCATATACCAAGGATAGTAAATGGAGATGAAGAACAAGTTTGCAGAAAAGCCTCCAAATTTATTAAAGCCGAGCATACATGCCTGATTTCTTCTGGGCCATTAGCTTCTACCTACTTTCCTGTCTCAGTCACAATTTGGCAGACAATAGATGGAAAGATGAACAAGTTAGGAACTCAAGGGAATCTATGAATTAAGAATTTGATGCTTCTCTCAATACCAGCATATTTTTCACCAGATCAACTCTAACAGGCAGTCCAGCATAATTAGTTAAGAATATAGAGCTTTGCCTCAGTTAAACAAGAAGAATAAGTTTGATTTTTTAGATCAATTGCACAGCATGGCGAATATAGGTAATAATTGAGTTCTGTACATTTCAATATCACTAAGAGAATTTCTAATTTTCTCATCACAAAAATCTTAAATATTTGAGGTAATAGATGTTAATTGAATCTTTATTGCATTTAAAAATCATAACACCACTTTGTACCCAATAAATATGTACAACAGTTTGTCAATATATCATAAAAACAATTTTAAAAAGAATATAAGGATTTTGAGTCAGACAGACTTAGGTTTGAATCTCAGCCCTACCGCTTACTCATAGAGGGGGCTGCAGCAAGCCACTAACCTTTCAGAATCATTTTCTCCCTCTGCAAAATGAGGATAAGAATGATTTTGTTTGATTATTTTCATGATTACATAGAATCACAGATGTAAAAGAAATACAGTATCAGGCCCAAAGTAGACACTCTGTAAGTCGTGGTGGTGGTAGTGGTGGTGGTGGTACAGGTTGTAATGTCTTTCCTTTCTTTGACATCCATATCCATCAGATGTTTGGTTTCTTTTAGCATTGTTGTAGGTGGGCTTAGTGCCTGTTTTGTAAGTTGGTACAAAAGGCCATGGGTCTTCAGCAATTAGGTACCTATTTTGGTCATTTTTTTAAAGATGACTTCTGTCTTTGGTAAACTTCTACTCATCTTTTGTGGCGTGTGGAGGGAAGGCAAAACAACAACATTTATTTTCTCACATAGTTTCTGTGGGTAAAAGATTCAGGAGTGGCTTAGCTGGGTGGTTCTAGCTCAGGGTCTCTAGTTAGGTTGTAGTCAAAATATCAGCTGTGGCTGTGGTCATCTGATGGCTTGACTGAGGTCAGAGATTCCAGTTCTAAGATGGCTTCTTCCCATGGCAGGCAAGTTGATGCTGGCTGTTGTCAGGAGGCATCAGTTCCTTATCACGTTGACCTCTCCATAAGGCTGCTTAAGTATCCTGTTGCATTGCAGCTGGCTCCAATGAACTTGGAAGCAACACTACTGCAGTTCCCAGAATGGCTTTCTTCCCACCACCACCCTCCTCTGCCCCCAATCCTGGACTCCTCCAGACTAAGACTTGTAGTTCTAGCCCATGGGTGGCAGCAGTGGCACAGAAGCATCTTGAAATCTCCTTTGTCTCCCTAGTAGGCAGTGAGACTGCAGGTTCCAACTTAAGTCCTACTCTGGTCCACTAGGGTTTGCCCTGCTCCGAATCACTTTCCCTACTCCAGGGGAACAAACTCTTTTCCCAGTGCTCCTTAGACCTCAGAGCTCCCCTGTCCTACTCATCTCTATGAAGACAAGTAGATTTTAGGTCATTATTCTGGATCCTAGAGATTTTTCAGGTGGTCAATAAATAGATTTATTTTAAGTCATAATTAGCTGGTTGTCATACTAATTACCCAGAGCTTTGAGCAAAAGTTCCTTCCTAATATGCTGATGGGGCCAGAGGAGCCATTCAACTAAGCTGAATTGAGAGCTTGTTTTATGCCACCCATCCTTAACTAAGTGGTAAAGCCTGTAATAAGGAATGTTAAACTCAGAGGCCCCATCCCAGCAAAGTTCAGTCACTTCGAAAATGGTCGAAGCTAGTAACCTTTAAAATAATAAATGCTGGGGGAAACCATTGTCTTTATGGAGCACAGAAGCAGGGAAGTAAACATATCAGCTTCCTCCAGTTCCTCATAGCTCCATTTTCTTATGGCCATCACCAGTAGGCCTCAACTCCACCCGTTCTTGAACCAGTACTCATAAGGTTGTGAGGGCTTTCGGCAGATTAATTCCTCATCGACATGACTATCAAAGGTAGGGTATATGGGGAGCTGGAGCACAGTCTTGCTTCCAGAAAACTCTATGTCCATGGTGAGAGTAATGGCCAATTTTTAGCATTCCTCTATCTTCTGCAGTGATGGCCAAACCTGAGTTACTCAAATCATGACTTACACCACTGTTGATATGTGAGCTCTCAGTGCTCACTCTTTCTGAGGCTTGGAGTTAGATGTAATAAAGAGTTTAGAATTTCATTCCTTTCTCCTCAAATTACTCAGAGTCCATCACTTGCTCTCTCTGAGTCTTAAACATCTTCCTGGAATGACCTAGAAACAAGGGGACTTTATGTTTTGGGATGATACTACCCATATGCTAGGTACTTCTCCCATGATTTTATAAAGAAAAATCTACCAATACCCCTTGGTATAGTTTGGATATTTGTCCCTTCCAAATCTCATGTTGAAATTTCATCCCCAAGGCTGGAGGTGGGTCCTGGTTGGGAGGTGTTAAGTCATGGGGGTGGATTCCTCATGAACATCTTGATGTTGTCTTCTAGGTAATGAGTGACTTCTTGCTCTATTAGTTCCTCTGAGATCTAATTGTTCAAAAGAGTCTGGCATCTCTCTCCTCTGTCTCTTGCTCCCTCTCTTGCCATGTGACATGCTGGCTCCCCTTCTCTTTCTGTCATGATTGAAAGGTTCCTGAGGCCCTCATCAGACATAAATGCTTACACTGTGCTTCTTGTACAGCTTGCAGACCGTGAGCCAAATAAACCTCTCTTCTTTACAATTACCCAGCCTCCGGCACTCCTATATAACAAAACAAATTGATACACCTGGAAGAGAGATTTGCAGATGAGAATGATTAAAAGCCATTTGGACAGAAAAAAAGATGGAAGAAAGGAACATGAGTTTCCTCTACACGGTTGCTACATTTGAGGATGCCTAGCTCAATACACTGCCTTCACTATAAAGTCAACTCAAACCCATTTGATGGCTGGTTCTTTAGCCATCCCTAGGGATATCGATTCCATTTTTTATTCACTTGTAATGCAAGTTAAATGAACATTTCCTTGATGCAATTTCATTCTGTTTCTTTTTTGGATTATTTTTTTATGAAGAAGGAGATCAGATGGCTTGAGAACAAGTTACACTGGCACAGCTCTGCAGGGCCTTCCTGCAGACTGAATCTCTGAGGCCTGGTGGCAGGTCACAACCAGTTTCCTTTGTGATGATACATCCTTACAGAAGATAGGAAGACTTGACAGTCTGACAGACACTTAAAGTGTGAAGATGAATAAAAGATAAATCACTCCTGATGGGTATATTTTAAAAAGCTGTCAGTTGATGTAAGCAGTATTCTAAAAACATACAGTACCATATCAGGGCTAGAGGGTGTTGGATACAAAAATGGGTTGGCAGATGGACAATTTTTGATAGTCAGGTCTATGCGGATGTGAAAACCAAGCTGAGAAGAAGTTTGTTAGTCCTCATCTGTTGCCCTGCTTTGCAAATCATATTTAGGAGCTTTGCTTTCTGTCTCTTTGACTTCTTTTTAAGGCCTACATTATTAGCCAGTAGGTAGACTAGATGATGATTTAGGTGCTATGTCTAATATGAGTGGTGACAGGCATGAAATTATAGCCAAAACATCTTATTCACTGACTGTTGCTTTGCCTGAAATTTCACCATTACAGCTTCTTATTTGGGAAATGTACTACAACTTGGACACTCTGGGAAAGGGAAACCTTCAAATAACTTTAATAGGGATTGATTTCCAGCCATTTGTACTAAAGCATTAGGAATTGGATGTCAGTCAGAAGTCAGGTAAAAGGGCAGAGAACAGATAGGAAAAGTCGGAAGTCACAAAATTTTGATACTATTAGCTTCACATTCTCATAGAAACATTTGAGTACATGCAACAAGCATTTGTCTGGTACATGAATCTGCTTTGAAACAGTTCCGTGAACTGTTAATCCAATCTCTATTTGAATACCTCCAGTGATAGGAACCTCTTTTTTTAATGAAAAAGCTCATTCTATTGTTAAGAAGTTCTAAACTTAGAAGGTTCTATATTGTAGGATTCCCAAATATGCTACCTTGCATCTTACATACTACTGATATTTGCTCTTCATAGAATTAGACTGCCTCCTTTTCCCCACAAAAGCTCTCTGGATATGTAAAGACAGTTTTCCTGATCCCTACCCCCAATTAAGCTTTTCCTACCATTTCCTAAAATATTTTCAAAAGACAGTGGGATAGAGATTATAGTGAGCAGCCAATAGGGGAAAGAGCAAATGGCTCATGGCCCTTCAAGAGCATCTGTAAAAACACACACAAATAAATTTTAAATGACTGAAAATGCCACATGTTGGCAAGGGTGTGTGATTATAACACTCATACACTGCTGGTGAGAATGTAAAAGGGTACAGCCACTTTGGGAAACAGTTTGCAGTATCTTATAAAGTTAAGCATAGACTTACCTCATGACCCACTCCTAGATATTTAAACAAAAAGAAACGATTGTGGTAATTATTTCACAATGTATATGTATATCAAAATATCATTATGTATACCTTAAATAGATACAATTTTATTTATCAATCATATCTTACTAAAGCTAGGGGAAACAAGAAAATTTATGTATGCATGCAGACTTGTACAAATGCAGCTTTATTTGTAATGGCCTCAAACTGGAAATAACTCAGATGTCCATCAGCAAGTAAAACAAGATGTGGTATATCCATACAATTGAATACTTTTGGCAACAACAAGAAATAAAGTTCTGAGATGTGCCACAACATGGATAAACCTTAAAAACATTCTAAATGAAAGAAGCTAGACAAAAAAAGCCCACGTATTATATGATTCCCTTTATATAAGATGCCTAGAAAAGGCAGATCAAATATAGATGATGGGAGAATGGAGGCAGCAAACCACCTTGCCATGTATGTACCTACGCAACAACCCTGCATGATCTGCACATGTACCCCAGAACATAAAGTACAATAAAATATAAAAAGGAAAAAGAAAAGGCAGATCCATGTAAAAAAAAGTAGATTAGTGGATGCCTGGGGCTGGGTGTGTAGGAACTGACTGCAAAAGAACCTGAAAAAATTTGGGGAGTAGTGAAAAAGTCTGTATCTTGAATGTGGTGGTGGTCACCCAGATGTATACATTTGTCAAAAACACATTGCTATACATTTCTCTTCTCTCTCTTTCTTTCCTTTTTTTTCCTTTTTCTTTCTTTCTTTCTCTTTCTTTCTTTTTTTCTTTCTTCCTGTCCTTTCCTTTCTTTTCTTTTTATATTTTTTTGAGATGGGGCCTTGCTCTGTTGCCCAGGCTGGAGTGCAGTGGCAAGATCTCAGTTCACTGCAACTACCACCTTTTGGGTTCAAGCTATTCTCCCATCTCAGCCTCCCAAGTAGCTGGGATGACAGATGCCTGCCATCACACCCAATTAATTCTTGTATATTTTTTTTAAGTACAGACAGGGTTTCACCATGTTGGCCAGGCTGGTCTCCAACTCCTAGTCTCAAGTGATCCACCCAACTCAGCCTCCCAAAGTGCTGGGATTACAGGCAAGAGCCACCATGCCTGGCCTCATTGCTGTACATTTCAAACGAGTAAATTTTATTGTATGTAAATGATACCACCAATGTAATAGGATTTTAAAAGGCAACCTTCTGCACAGAGTCATGTCCCATTGCAACCCCAGCTATTGTTTTGACAGTCCAAGTGCCAATGACGGCAGCATCCTGAATACAGAGGTCATCAAAGACACAGAAACACAAGAAGGGGGAAAGAGCTAAGTCTTATTTTTTTAATAATTTTTTACCTTTAATTTTTGTGAGTACATACTAGGTGTACATATTTATGGAGTACATAAGATGTGCTGCATAATAAACACATCATGGAACATGGGGTATCTCTCCCCTCAAGCCTTTATCCTTTGTGTTACAAACAATGCAGTTATATCCTTTTAGTTATTTTTAAGTCTACAATTAAATTTTTATTGACTTATAGTCACCCTTTGTGCTATCAAATATTAGGCCTTCTTCATTTATTCTAACTGCTATTTTGTACCCATTACCATCCTCACCTCTACCACTAGCCCCCTGCTCCACTCTGCTACCCTTCCCAAACTCTGGTAACCATTCTTCCACTCTCTATCTCCATGGATTCAATTGTTTTGATTTTTATATCCAACAAATAAGTGAGAACATGAGATGTTTGTCTTTCTGTGCCTGGCTTATTTCACTTAACATAATGACCTCCAGTTCATCCGTATTGTTGCAAATGACTGAATTTCATTATTTTTTATTGCTGAGTAGTACTCCATTGTGTATAAGTACCACATTTTCTTTATCTATTACTCTATTCAAGGACACTTTTAGGTTGTTTACAAATCTTGGCTATTGTGAACAGAGCTACTACAAACATGGGACCCATCGGTGTGCTGTATTCAGGAAACCCATCTCACGTGCAAGGCCATACATAGATAGGCTCAAAATAAAGGGATGGAGGGATATTTACCAAGCAAATGGAGAGCAAAAAAAAAGCAGGAGTTGCAATCCTAGTCTCTGATAAAATAGACTTTAAAGCAACAAAGATCAAAAGAGACCTAACAGTAAAAGGATCAATGCAACAAGAAGAGCTAACTATCCTAAACATATACGCACCCAATACAGGAGCACCCAGATACATAAGGCAAGTTCTTAACGACCTACAAAGAGACTTAGACTCCCACACAATAATACTGGGAGACTTTAATACTCCACTGTTAATATTAGAGAGATCAACGAGACAGAAAATTAACAAGGATATCCAGGAATTCAATTCAGATCTGGACCAAGCAAACCTAACAGACATCTATAGAACTCTCCATCCCAAATCCACAAAATACACATTCTTCTCAGCACCACATCACACCTACTCTAAAATTGACCACATAATTGGAAGTAAATCACTCCTCAGCAAATGCAAAAGAACAGAAATCATATCAAACAGTCTCTCAGACAACAGTGCAATCAAATTAGAACTCAGGATTAAGAAACCAACTCAGAACTGCACAACTTCATGAAAACTGAACAACTGGCTCTTGGATGTTGACTGGATAAACAATGAAATGAAGGCAGAAATAAAGATGTTCTTCAAAACCAACGAGAACAAATACACAGTGTTCCAGAATCTCTGGGACACATTTAAAGCAGAGTCTGGGGAAAATTTATAGCAAAAAATGCCCACATGACAAGCAAGGGAAGATGTAACATAGACACCCTATTATCAAAATTGAAAGAACTAGAGGAACAAGATCAAAAAAACTCAAAAGTTAGCAGAAGACAAGAAATAACTAAGATCAGAGCAGAACTGAAGTAGATAGTGACACAAAAAAACCCTTCAAAATCTCAATAAACCCAGGAGCTGGTTTTTTGAAAAGATCAACAAACTAGATAGACAACTAGCCAGATTAATAAAAAAAGAAAAGAGAGAAGAATCAAATAGATGCACTAAAAAACAATAAAGGGAATATTACCACAGATTCCACAGAAATACAAACTACCATCAGAGATTACTACAAACAACTGTATGCACATAAACCATTAAGCCTGGAAGAAATGGATAAATTCCTGGACACTTGCACCCTCCCAAGCCTAAACCAGGAAGAAGTTGAAACCCTGAATAGACCAATAACAAGGGCTAAAGCTGAGGCAGCAATTAATAGCCTACCAACAAAAAAAGCCCAGGTCCAGATGGGTTCACCGCCAAATTCTACCAGACATACAAAGAGGAGCTGGTACCACTCCTTCTGAAACTATTCCAAACACTCAAAAAAGAGGGAATCCTTCCCAAATCATTTTATGAGACCAACATCATCCTGATAACAAAACCCGGCAGAGACTCAACAAGAAAAGAAAACTTCAGGCCAATAACCATGATGAACGTAGATGCAAAAATCTTCAATAAAATACTGGCAAACCGATTGCAACAGCACATCAAAAGGCTTATCCATAACAATTAAGTAGGCTTCATCCTGGGGACTCAAGGCTGGTTCAACATATGCAAGTCTATAAACGTAATCCACCACGTAAACAGAACGAAAGACAAAAACCACATGATCATCTCAATAGATGCAGAGAAGGCCTTAGACAAAATTCAATAGCGAGAAAAAAATACCTAGGAATACAACTAACAAAGGATGTAAAGGATCTCTTCAACAAGAACTACAAACCACTGCTCAAGGAAACAAGAGAGGACACAAACACACGGAGAAACATTCCATGCTCATGTTTAGGAAGAATCAATATCGTGGAAATGGCCATACTGCACAAAGTAATTTATAGATTAACTGCTATCCCCATCAAGCTACCAAGGACCTTCTTCACAGAACTGGAAAAAACCATCTTAAACTTCATATGGAACCAAAAGAGAGCCCATATAGCCAAGACAATCCTAAGCAAAAAGAACAAAGCTGGAGGCATCATGCTACCTCATTTCAAACTAGACTACAAAGAATCACTTTTCAAAAGAAGACATATATGAGGCCAATAAAATATGAAAAAATGCTCATCATCACTGGTCATTAGAGAAATGCAAATCAAAACCACATTGTGATACCATCTCACTCCAGTTAGAATGGCGATCATTAAAAAGTCTGGAGACAACAGATGCTGGAGCGGATGTGGAGAAATAGGAACACTTTTACACTGTTGGTGGGAGTGTACATTAGTTCAACCATTGTGGAAGACAGTGTGGCGATTCCTCAAGCACCTAAATATAGAAATTCCATTTGACCCAGCAATCCCATTACTGGGTATATACCCAAAGGATTATAAATCGTTCTGTTATAAAGACACATGCACAAATATGTTCACTGTGGCACTGTTTACAATAGCAAAGACCTAGAACCAGCCCAAATGCCCACTGATGATAGACTGGACAGGGAAAATGTGGCACATACACACCATGGAATACTATGCAGCCGTAAGAAATGATGAGTTCATGTCC
>CAUYLG010045336.1:0-25846 GCA_963573385.1 Cacajao melanocephalus | reverse complement strand
ACTCTCAGTCCTCAGCGCTTCCAATTGCTGTTCTCCTTGTGGGGACGGGACCAGCCGAGCTGGAGTCGTCCCGTATACTCCGCGCCGAGAAGCGCCGTGCTGGGGCGCCGGCAAAATAGCCGCGCCGGCCAAAAAAGTCGCGCTGACGACCCGTGTGGCTCCTCCGCTGGGAATCTCCTAGTCTGTGGGCAACAAAAATTCGTCTGAAAGTGCGGCGTCCACTGGCTCTCTGCGCTTTCACTGGGAGCTACAATCTTGAGCTGTTGTTAATCGGCCATCTTGGATCTCTCTCCATAGGTCAGTTTCTTTAAGGAGACTTGCTATCTGGGAGTTCACTTGTCTCTGGGATCTACTTTTCAAGACCCCACCTTCACCTGTCAACCATCTTTCAGTCACCCATGCTCAATTCACTCATTCACTTAGCAAATATTTATTGAACTCATACTAAGTGCTAGGCCTAGTTCTAGCTGCTGGGCATATAGCATTTAACAATGAACAATTTCCTTGCCTTCATGGAGGAGAGAGGAGAAAGAACAATAAACAAATAATATGTAAAATACTGTTATGAAAAGTAAGAAGAAATATAACAACATGTTAATAGGCTGCAGAGTAAGGAGATGGAGGGGTGGTTATTTAAGATGAAGGAGTCATGGGAGGTCTCTCTGGGAAGGTGACAGTAGAGTAGGCATTGGAAAGATGGGAGAGTGTGAGCCACATGAATGCCTGGGGGAAGGATGTTCTAAACACTGACAATCCAGCACAGAATGAGCTTGGTCTGTTGTAGGAAAAGGAAGCAGGTCAATTTGGTCAAACTGACAGAAGTGAGGCAGAGAATAAAAAGAGGTGAATCTGGAGAAATAGGCAAAAGCCAGTTCTTTTAGACCTTATAGGACACGGTAAGGAGTTTGGTTTCATTCCAAGTGTTATGGGAAGCTGGGTATGGTGGCTCACCCCTATAATCACAAACCTTTGGGAGGTCAAGGCAGGAGGATTGCTTGGACCTAGGAGTCGGACGACAGCCTGGGCAACGTAGTGTGACTCCCGTCTCTACCAAAAATAAAAAATTAGCCTGGCTTGATGTTGCACACTTGTAGTCCCAGCTACTCAGGTGGCTAAGGCAGGCAGACTGCTTGACCCCAGGAGGTTGAGGCTGCAGTAAGCTGTGATTATACCACTGCACTCCATCCTGTGTGACAGGGCAAGACCCTGTCTCAAAAAACAAAACAAAACAACAACGAAAGTCCAAAGTGTTATGGGAGGACATTGAGGCAGGGGTAAGGCATTTTCTGATTTATGTTTTAGGAAGATCATTCTAGTTGCTATCTGGAGACCCAACCACTTAGGAGTATAAAAGGAATCAGGGAGTCCAGGTGCAAGGCTACTATAGGGGTTTAGGTGAACAACAATGGTTTCTTTGGTCTAGACAGTAGAAGTAAAAGTGGTCAACAGTGGTGAAGTTTGAAATAAATTTTCAAGGTGGGGAAAATGGAACTTTCTGATGAGTTGGATATGTGGTGTAAAAAAAGAGTAAGAACATGTTTTGAGTCTGAACAAGTAGGTGAATACTGAGGCCCTTTATTGAAACAAGGAAGGGTGGAGAGACTGACTAGGGTTCACCAAGCATAGATGTCAAGTAAACAGCTGGAGATTTAAGCCAAGATAAAGATGTCGGTTTGAGATTCTTTACTATCTAGGTGTATTGAAAGCCATGGATCTGTGTAAGATCACCCAAGGAGAGGGGTGTAGATAGACAAGAGTGTTGGAGACTGAGGCAAGATATTGGAATAAGGTGATGGAGTCATCAATAGAGACAGAGACAATAGAGACAGAGACATCAATAGAGACAGAGACATCAGTAGAGACAGAGACATCAATAGAGACAGAGACAATAGAGACAAAATGCTGGGGTTACAGGTGTGAGCCACTGTGCCCATCCTGATCTGCAGAATTTTTAAGCAAGAGGGTGATAACCTGCTTCAGTGATGGTTATAGGTCAATTAAGATGGAGATCACTAGTGTCTGGGCAAGGCCACGTTCAGGGGAGTGATGGGGTGAACACTCAATCAGTGTGTGTTGACACCACAGTGAGAGCCAAGAAAGTGAAGACAGTAAGAATAGACAACTCTATTTAGAGGTTTTTCTCTAAAGGGCTGCTGAGAAGCAAAGCAGTAGTTAGAGGTGAATCAAGGGAGTCTAAGGAGGGATGTTTACTTGCTTATGAGAGATATTACAGAAATATTGTATGATTCCCTTTTGAGAGCTTAGTTTTAAGGGCAAAGATACAGAACTTGGAGGGCAGAGCTTGCTCCCTGCTCCCTGCAGAAACACTCCAAGAGACTTTTGCCTGAGAACTTAGCTTGCATAGAAGGAATGGAGTCCAGCAGCTGGTATCAACATAGCCAATATTACTGGGCATTTGTGGATGATCTTCAGATCTGCATTTTGTCCTGAAGTTTCACAGTGAAGTTTCTAATTAGGTAGCCCAATCATGTAGCCTTTAGCAACCCCACATGCTCTATTTTCCCCTGGTAATTGGTGAAAGTGAGTTTAAGTACTGGATTCATATGGTTTGAGGCCTGTGGAGTGTAATAGGCCAGTGGGATGGTGTTCTAAGTGAGAGTGCAAGATCAAAGGGCAAATCCATGTGCCCCCTTCTCAAGCTGGGGACAACAAGGAAGCACCTACTGATGCTGTTCTGTCTCCTTTGCCTGCTTTTACTTTTTCTTCCTTGTTTCTGAGAAGTGTTCAGGCTCTCTTCAACATCATCCACCAGGAAAGTAAATTAACATGAACTGATCTATCTTGATGTAACTGAAAAGGGTCAAACTCTGTAAAATATTTGAGGAGATTTATTTTGATTCACATATGAGTGACCAATGGCCTGTGACACAGCCCTCAGGAGATCCTGAGAACATGTGCCCAAGGCAGTCAAAGCACATACTAGTTGTATACATTTTAGGGTGACATGAGGCATCAGTCAACTACACTTAGGATATATATTAGTTTGGTCCAGAAAGGAAGGACAACTTGAAGCAGGGGACAGTGATGGGGAGAGGGGTTTCAGGTTATGGGTAGATTTAAAGTTTTTCTGATTGGCAATTGATTTAAATAGTTATTATCAATAAAAAGAAATGTCTGGGTTATGATAAAGGGTTTTGGAGATTAAAGTTTTATTATACAGATGGAGCCTCCAGGTAGCAGGCTTCAGAGAGAGCAGATTGCAAATGTTCCTCATCAGACTTAATATCTATGTTATTGTTAAATTTAAATGCTGGTTGGGTTTTTCCTGAATTCCAAAAGGGAAGAGGGTATAATCAGCCATGTCCGACCCCCACTTCCCATCATGGTCTAAGTCAGTTTTTCAGGTTAACTTTGGAGTACCCTGGCTGAGAAGAGGTGTCCAATCAGATGGTTGGTGGGTGGTGTGGGGGGCTTAGAATTTTAATTTTAGTTTACAGGTTTTACACTTCTTCTCTTTTTTTCCCCATTTTAAAATGGGTGGCTGAAATTTACCTCATGAATGAAAATTGGGAAATTGTGACATCAAAAATTATAAATGTGGGAAGGGGTGGAGTAAAAGTGTAGAGTTTTTTAATGTTATCAAAGTCAAGTTGTTATCAGCTTAAAATAGATCATTATAAGATTTTTTTATAAGCCTTATGGTGCTCATGGTAACCACAAAGCAAAACTTACAGTAAATACAAAATGATTTTTTTTTAAAAGAAATCAAAGCGTAACACTGGAGGAAATTTCTTAATCACAAAGGAAGACAGCAAGAGAAGAAAGGAACAAAGGATCTACAAAACAACCAGAAAACTATTTTAAAAATGGCAATAGCAAATCCTTATCTATCAATAATTACCTTGAGTTTAAAAGAATTATATTCTGGGCTGGGTGTGGTGGCTCACACCTGTAATCCCAGCACTTTGGGAGGCCAAGGCGGGTGGATCACCTGAGGTCAGGAGTTCGAGACCATCCTGACCAACATGGAGAAACCCTGTCTCTACTAAAAATGCAAAATTAGCCGGGCGTGGTGGCCCATGCCTGTAATCACAGCTACTGGTGAGGCTGAGGCAGGAGAATCACTTGAACCAGGGAGGTGGAGGTTGTGGTGAGCCAAGATGCCGAGATGGTGTCATTGCACTCCAGCCTGGGGGACAAGAGTGAAACTCCATCTCAAAAAAAAAAAAAAAATTTTAGCCAAAGGACATAACAAACGTAAATATGTACACACCCACAAAAAAGCACCTACATATATAAAGTAAATAGTAATAGAGCTGAAGAAAGAGATAGACTGTAACACAACAATAATGGTAAGACATTGTTATACTCCACTTTCAGCAATGGAAAGATCATCCAGATAGAAAAATCCATAAGGAAACACCAGCCTTAGACTACACCTTAGACCAAATGGACTTAACAGACATGTACAGGACGTTCATTGCAATAGCAGCAGAATACACATTCTTCTTAAACACACAAGGAACATTCTCCAGGATAGATCACATATAATCATATATATGTCACAAAATTTGTCATAACTAATTTAGGAAGATTAAAATCATATCAAATATCTTTTTTGAACAGAACCAGAAATCAAGAGAAATTTTGGAAAACTCAAAAACACATAGAAATACTCAATAAAAGGTCTAGTCTGTAATCCAGAACTATTGAGACAAAGCTTCCAAATGTGAAGACTAAGAATCTTTGTTTTAAAAATTTCTGATATGGCAAGTTCACTAATATGAAATCACAAATCTAGATAGAACTAGTGATAATGTTTAGTAGATTTTATCCCAAATTATTCTTTGTGAATAATTTTATTTATTCATTTTAATAAAATTAAGAGATAATATTGTATATTGTGTTGTGTATTGAGACAGAACCCCAAGCCCAATTAGCTTAAGCAAATAGTTTATCAGCTTATGACTGAGAAGTCTAAAGTTGGTTCTGACTTTAATTACTACTCAATCCAGTCTCTGATATCTTCACCATCTTTATTAATTAAGACTTTTCTTTCCTTTAACCAAATTCTAGGAAGAAAAGGTCCAGGACTTGCTTTCATTAGCCTGCCTTTCATGATATACCAAGGAAATGAGTTACCTTAATTTAATCTAATTCACTTTTCAGACCTATGCTGGTTGGAGTTAAAGCACCACTTGAAACACATGAGATGTTTTTTCCTACAGGAAAGGGAAGTTCTATTAGCAGAAGAAGGAGGGGAAGGACATAAGTTGATCAGAAGAAAACAGCAGATGTGATTAACACGCGCTACAGAGTTCTGCTTCCTGCTGTTTCCCTTAATATTGTGTACTCATCACTTTTTCATATCCTCTAAAATTCTTTGAAAATCTGATACTTTATTACCACACAATATTCTACTTTATATGGATAGTCTATTGGTCATCTATTGCTGCAAAATAAATTACCCCCAACAGCGTAAAATAAACTATTTATTATATCCTATAGTTTCTCAGTGTTAGAAATATCAGAGTGGCTTAGCTGGGTAGTTTTGGCCATGGTCTGTCATGAGTTTGCAGTCAAGCTGTGTGCCAGAGGGAAGATGTTGGTCAAAGTGCACAAAATTTCAGTTATATAAGATAAATAAGTCCTAGAGACCTACTGTACAGCATAGTGCCTGCAGTTAACAATACTGTACTGAATACCTAATTTTCTAAGAGCATAGATGCTAAGTGCTCTTATCACAAAATAAAATATAAAATAAAAGCGGCTCCTCCTTTTTGTCTTTCCACATTCTGCCCAGGCCATCTGTTTGAATATCCATTGCTGACACCAGGGACCTGAGTAAGGCATCCTTACATTACCTCTCCCTGCTTCTGCATGTCCCTCTCCAAGCTCTCTTGATCTGTCTCCCTAGTAGATGTTTTTAAATAAACTGCTTGCACCTGGTCCTTATTTCAGGGTCTTGCTTTCAAGAGAATACAAAACAAATCATCCTTTAAAAACGGTTTTAAAAATTATACAGCATCAGATGGGCGTGGTGGCTCAAGCCTGTAATCCCAGCACTTTGGGAGGGCGAGGTGGGTGGATCAGGAGGTCAGGAGATTGAGACCATCCTGGCCAACATGGTGAAACGCCTTCTCTACTAAAAATACAAAAACTTAGCCGGGCATTGTGGCATGTGCCTGTAGTCCCAGCTACTCGGGAGGCTGAGGCAGGAGAATTGCTTGAACCTGGGAGGTGGAGGTTGCAGTGAGCCGAGATCGTGCCACTGGGCGACAGAGCGAGATTCTGCCTCAAAAAAATAATTATGGCAGGGAGCGGTGGCTCACGCCTGTAATCCCAGCACTTTGGGAGGCCGAGGTGGGCGCATCATGAGGTCAAGAGATGGAGACCATCCTGGCCAACATGGTGAAACCCCGTCTCTACTAAAAATACAAAGATTAGCCAGGTGTGGAGGCGGATGCCTGTGGTCCCAGCTACTTGGGAGGCTGAGGCGGAAGAATCGCTTGAACCTAGGAGGCGGAGGTTGCAGTGAGCCGAGATTGCGCCACTGCACTCCAGCCTGGCGACAGAGCAAGACTCTGTCTTAAAAAAAAAAAAAAATTGCATAGCATCCATGTTTTAAAAAATTATATAGCAGTCACTTGTTGAACTAAACTCAAAGTCCCAGAAAAGAAAACAAGGGCTCTTTACTGTCATACTAGGTAAATGTAATATTGTGTACATACGCTGTCTTACTATGCTTTTGAATTAGTTAAAAACCATCTCCATATTTTCTTTAGTAAACACATTATAGCCAGTTCCACAATACATGCTAATAGAAAACACTGCTTTTCAGATATGGAATGTTCTAAGCTATGTATTTCAAAGATTGCAAGAGATTTTCCTCTAAGAAAATGAGAGTAATTAAGATCCTCTGTATTTGGCATCCTCTTTCCTGGGATGATGAAGGCCTCCAGCTTTTTGGCAGGTCAAGTCATTAAGGAAATCTATGCAGCCATTTGACAAGAAGGATTATACACTGACTACAGTTATCGCTGGTCCAGAGGCAGAACATGCCAAAACTACTATTCAGGATAATTTTGAAGTTGTCGATGTGTCAATTTCAGTAAACAGAGTAACAAAGGACAGCCTGAAGTTTCCTGGGATGACGACGTGTGAACCTCCACTATTCTATGCAAGTCCACTTGAAGAAGTGTCTTCAAGGCCAGGTGCGGTGGCTCACGCCAGTAATCCCAGCACTTTGGGAGGCTGAGGCAGGTGGATCACCTGAGTCTGGGAGTTTGAGACCAGCCTGACCAACATGGAGAAACCATATCTCTACTAAAAATTTTAAAAAAATTAGCTAGGCATGGTGGTGCATGTCTGTGATCCCAGCTACTCAGGAGGCTGAGGCAGGAGAATCACTTGAACTCAGCAGACTGAGGTTGCAGTGAGCTGAGATTGCACCATTGCACTCCAGCCTGGGCAACAAGAGCATAAATCCGTCTCAAAAAAAAAAAAAAAAAAAAAAAAAGAGAAGTGGCTTCAAATCAACTCTAAATTACTCTGGGCATATGGGAAGAGGGGAAGGAAGACAGTACTCCATTAGTCCTGTTTGTACATATTTTTACAAAGTGTGTATAATTTATGCAGTAGAAATTTACATGAAAAATTCTGAATAAATTAACATGCTATCATTGTTTACAATCACTATAAAATTGTGGAAGAGTATATCCATTTACTCATGAAGAGATAAAACAGTTTTAAATTTATATTTTAACATCATTAAAATTCTCAACTTACAAAAAGAACTCCTAGCCAATCTCTTAGCCCAGCTGTCTGTTAAAACACTTGTTCATTTGGAAACTTAACTGAAAATACAATTCTCAAGGAAATTGGCAGAATTATAATTATTACCTTACAGTGACTCAATATACATTAAAAGGTTAAGGTAAAATGTATAAGAAAATACTAATATTTAAACACTGCAACTATTTTAGTGAAGTAGAAAATACTTCTACCATAAAAGGAATCAGTCTAATTTATCTCTAGATTTTTCACATATTGGATTTGTAGTAAATGACAAATTACTTGTGTTTCTAAAATGAATGACATAATTTTAGCTAAAAGCACGGAAACTTGGGTATCTAGCTAGCATTTGCAGCCCTGGAGTGAGCAAATGAAGACATGCTTTTTAGAAAACACTATCTTAAGAAACTTCTCAGACTTTTATTACTACTTTCAAGGACACCTTGAGTAACTGAAGACTCTAGATTAAGGTCCGCTGGTTGGGATTGCAGTTTCTTTCTCTTGGAAATCTGCCTGGATCATTTGGTGCAAGTCAAGGCTGGAGCCCTGGTAATCTAGAATGATCACCCTCCCAATACCTGACCATCATAAAGATCATAAAACAGCCT
Organism: Cacajao melanocephalus; assembly: GCA_963573385.1. NCBI lineage: Eukaryota > Metazoa > Chordata > Mammalia > Primates > Pitheciidae > Cacajao > Cacajao melanocephalus. The sequence continues at coordinate 17,483 of CAUYLG010045336.1, read as the reverse complement.
CAGAGATGAGTTCTTAGTAAAGTCCATTCTAGAGGCACGTCTCTTACAAGTGGATCCTGCAGGGCCATGTATTTGATTAGCATTTATAGACTGAAGTTTCCCTTTGTGAGGTCAGAATTGGACTGTCTGCTGCTCCTGTCTGTGCTGAGGCCTGTTCAGAAATTGGGCGGTAGATCACCAGGAAGCTTTACTTTAAGCTCCAAGACAGAGAATTTTAATCTTTCTGCTTTCCAGACTATACCCACCATCCCCATGGAGATGGAAATCCACCCCATCTTCCACCTACACACACACACACACACACACACGCGCACACACACACACACATTCCTCACATACCTCTTTAGAATAGGGAAGTAAACAACATGAAAGCTCATTCTTAGCTTCTCTCTCAACACACATGCACACACAAATACACATGCACAAACACACTAGCACAAACATGCATGAGCAGAAAATAGACTTATTGGCACAGTTTACTGAGCACAGTCCTACCAATGCTTTTTAGTTTTTGACATCTAATGATTTCAGTTGTGGGTTATAGCTAGAGAAGAGCTAAATATCAGGATAAACATCTCTTCTCTTTCCTAGTCTTTCCTTCTTTCTCATTGAAAGTGCTAAATGCTGAATTCACAAGCAATTCTTCTGCCTCAGCCTCCCGAGTAGCTGGGACTGCAGGCACCCATCACCATGTCCTGCTAATTTTTGTATTTTTAGTAGAGAAGAAGTTTCACCATGTTGGCCAGGATGATCTTCATCTCTTGACTTTTTGATCGCCTGCCTCAGCCTTACAAAGTGCTGGGATTACAGGTGTGAGCTACAGCCCCTGGCCTGAATTCCCAATTTTTTTTTTTTTGAGACAGAGTCTCACTCTGTTGCCAGGCTGGAGTGCAGTGGCCTGATCTTGGCTCACTGCAACCTCTGTCTCCTGGGCTCAAGTGATTCTCCTGCCTCAGCCTCCCGAGTAGCTGGGACTACAGGTGCGTGCCACGACTCCTGACTAATTTTTTGTATTTTAGTAGAGACAGAGTTTCACCATGTTGGCCAGGATGGTCTCTATCTCCTGAACTTGTGATCTGCCCGCCTCGGCCTCCCGAAGTGCTGGGATTGCAGGTGTGAGCCACTGCCCCCAGCCTGAATTCCCAATTTTTATAGGAAAGCCAGCTTATCTTTTCTAGATCCTAACACTCAAGACTTTAAAGTAGTTGGCTTTAGTTCTTAAAATAAAATTGGTAACTTTTTTCTTCTAACTGATCTTTTAAAAAAATACCCAAAAGGGAGTTCTTTTTGCATTTTTGGCAATTCACGTTAGGATTAAAATAATTCAAAAAAATGTGTGAATATGTATCTTGGTCAACAAAACAGCAGCTGTAATTCCAGCATGCAACCTGTCAGTGGAGCAGAGATGTCTGGTTTCTGTATAATCGTAGCTTTTGTTTAGTTTTCTTAACTCTATGGTGGGCAAAAGGTCTGTTGCTATAAATGACACTGAAAAATTTTCAGGGTTAGCTTTCTTCCTCTTCCCTTCCTTTTCGTCTCTATTTTATTTTAAGTTTAGAGTCACAGTACGAGGATTTTTAGGGATATTACTGATATTACTGCCCCAGCAAGAACACCACCATCACAGAGATTCTGCTTTGATCCCAAGGACAATTCTAATGCCTTTCACTTTCTGTGCTCTTCCTACTGACCTTGAGTCCTCAATGGTTAGAAGGTCACTTGCTTTAAAGATAACTTGATAAAGCAGCCAAGAGGGACTCAAAGGTTTAAGCATTCTGTTCCCCTCTGGCCTTTGTCCCAGCTCACGCCGTATCGTCTTGAGTTTAGCAGGCCTCCGAATCACCAAAGACATGAAGCTCACCAATCTCCACTTCCTCCTCCTCAGAAGGGTCTTCTTTCTCAAGCCTTGTGGACATTTTAGCCCTTTGCAGCAATCTGAAGTTCAATGACTGATCATAGCTTAATTAATGACAGTATAAAGCAGCATTGAGCACCCGTGGTACTGGGGGCACACAGTAGCTTTATTGCATGCTATCTCTTTTCATCTTCAAGGTAACAGATATACAGTATTATTTTAATTTGTGAATGATGAAGCTGAGGTTCTGTAAAGTTCAGTTGCTTATCCAATATCATTCAGCTATTAGAGACTGGATTTGAGCGCAGGCATGTTCGATTTCAGTCTTGAGAGTTAATTCACTATAGGATACTGCAAGAATGACCACTTTACTCAGGGATTGTAGTTTAAGTATCCACATGCAGCATAACAAAGTAAAATAAAATACTGTGTTCAGGTCTGGACTGTGCTATCGCTTAGATGTGTAATGGGGGCAAGTCTCCTAACCTTTTAGAGTACCAGTGACTGCTTTACAAGGTGAAGTTCAGTCACATCTAAGGCCCCTCACCACACCAAAGTCCTGGAATTCCCTGATTCTAGATAAAGGAAGGAAGGAGGAATTAAACCTGTTAGCTCCTGGGCTAGGGAAAGATTAAGTCATGTAGAGAAGGGAGATCAGCTTTTCCTGTAAACTTGGAGGTTTAGCCTGGACACTGCATATGTAGTTGAATATATGTCTGAGGCAGAGCGTGAACAAGTCTGACTATATTGCCTAAGATAATTGCCCTTTTGACTTTAGTTGGTGGAGTGAGAGCTGCCTCTTTTTTCTGTAGTGGGGCCCCTGTTCTGAGCTCTTGTTACAAATGTCTTCAATGCACTCATTCCCCATTTCCCTATTCTTCTAACCTCTAGCGCACCTGGCCTTTACCTGAGGTCCCTACAGGCGCTGTACCCCTCAAGTGGGGGCACAGATGCCTAGGGCATGGTGTAGGTGGAGGAGAGGAGGGTATGGGGCTCTGGATTTCACCCAGATGGATTCTTCTAGACATCGAGAGCCAGATCCTTCAATTATTTGGAGTTTCATAAACCTGTGCTGAAGGGGTCCTCTTTTCTCACTTTTCCCAGCACTCCTGGCCTTGTCACCTGAACTTCTCCAGGACAGTGCAGGGGGTTACCCGTATCTAAGCCTTTCTGCATGCATATGTACAGCTTGCCTCAGTAAAACGTTTTCCTAAAGATGGTGTCACATGCTTACGTTGCTCTCTGAATGCTCAAATAATAAAAACTATGATTTGTTGAAGATCTATTAAAGTCCCAGAAATTTTAGTAGCAGCCTTAGATAAGTTACCTAACTTTTTAAAAATTCCTCCCCACCCTTTTAGTCAGCTGTCATTATCCCATTTGCTTATGAGGAAATTGTTGCTCAGAGAGTTTAAATGAGCTTCACAAGTTATTCAGCTATTACCAAGCAGAGACATTAAATGCAGTTTTCCTGCTTGAAATAAAAGCATTGCCCTTCCAAGGCTGTTTATCTTGAACTTGCTTTCTTAGCTGAAAGTGAAAGCACATGCGTTGATCAGATTCAGTGCACATATGGTGTCCCCTAACAGAACACTTGAAGTCGTGATCGTCCTGGACTAACTGGGAGGCATATTTATTGAACTCCTATTTCACAGTAGCCTCTTTTCTCATCTCATTCATGACCCCTATATGTGGTAGGTCTCAGCTCACTGCTAGAAAGGAAGCAATATGACGAACGGAGTCATACCAGTCAGGCTGCTTTATCTCACTGTCTGGTTTTGTGTTTGTTGTGTTTTCTTTTCCTCCAAGGTGTAAACAGTGAAAGATCTCAAATTACGGAGTGCTTCAAGAATTTTCCTGTTCTCCTTATCATTGTTTTTACGTGGAATTTGAGCACAAGAGATTGCTAACTGGACAAGCACTCTTTCTTTTCTTTTCCTTTTTTTCTTGAGTAAAGCACAATAGTTCTGATTTCCCTTTTTGCCTTACCTCATAGTTTGAAAGCCTACTAATTGCTAATGTAATGACATGTAATTGTCTGTTTATTTATTTCTCCCTTTTAATAATAGATTTTTTAAAGGAAAGTTGTTAACCCAGAAAGAAATTGTAATTGCTGGGGCTTCAGGCTGGGAGGGTTTTCGGATTCCTCTGAAATCACACAGCAAGTGGGCATCCATGTGCTTTAGGAGTGAGTAGTCTTCTAATTACCTTCCGTATTATAGAGGAGGCAGGTAGCTCAGGCCTCCACAGGAATGACTTTCAACCTTGCTAGTCTGCTCACCAAGGTTGCTTTCCCTGGACTGACTCCTGGTTTTTGACCCCTCTGCAGACTGAGAACTCTGCTTAATCAATTTCCTGTTTTCAGCTTGGGGTCAAGCTCCCACCCCAGGGCTCTGCTTCCTTTTTCTCCTCTGTGGCCCCAGGAAGAGGAAGGCTGACGCCTCAGAGGAAACAGAAACTGTCCAAGTCCAAGGGCATAGATAGTTGGATCAGCTCTCCTCACTGGGGACAGTGGGTGGACATCCTGAGAATAGATTCTAAATCTTGAATGTTTGGGAATCTGGGGGCAGAGGAAAGGGTCTGGGAGGAAAGAAATCCATCAGACCAAAGGGTCTGGCAAAAGAGGCCATAGCATCATACTTAGGGCTAGAAAACCTGTGTTCCAGATCCAGTGAAGGAGAGGAAAGGAATGACATCTGTCCTGACATAGTGGTCTGTGAGGGTACCCTCAGGTCTAATGAGGAATTTTATATGAATTTTCCACTAAGTTGTTAACTTCAGATTTGTTGATTGTCCAAAGCATGAAGCTCTCAGATTTTCCAAGTCATTTCTTCTATTTCTTTATTTATGGGCACATTTTAAAATGGGTAGGAAGAAGGGATGTGAACACATCCCAGCCCCATGCTGAGGTATATTTATTTTCAATGCACCACTGGTACCTAACTCAGATCAGTGCAAGTGACCTCTGTGAGCTTGGACAAGTGTCTGAAACTGACTTTCTTCCTATGTAAGTGTGGGAGAAAATACCTGCTTTGTCTTCCTTATAAGGTTGTCATGAGGATTAAATTGGTTAATATATTTTCATTTATTTTATTTTTTCAAGTTTTTATCAAGGGATTGAATTTTGCTCACTGTTCTGCAACCTTTGAGGACTCTCAGTGAACAAGATAGACAAGGACCCTGCCATCAAAGCCATTTGTATTCCACAGTGCCTCAGTACTTTTCATTTTTTAAAGAGTTAGGTGACCATTTGTTCAGTTCTAATCTTGCCTAGAAATCCAACTTACAAAATAAATAAAAAAGAAGTGAGATCAGGGGCTAAAGTTCTGCTTGCTTATCCTAGCCCCGGCTTCCTGGTGGACTTTGGAAGCACAGTTTGGAAACTACATTAAGACATTTCTTCACACATGCAGGAGACAAAAATTAGACCCAGAAGAGGAAAAACAATCTCCATAACTTGACTCTCAGGAAGCCCCATTTCTAGGGGAAGAGAGAGAACCCCACATCAAGGGAGTACCCTATGGGACAAAAGGATCTGAACAGCAGCCTTTAAGTCCCAGATCTTCCTGCTGACATAGTCTACTCAGATGAGAAGGAACCAGAAAAACAATTCTGGTAATATGACAAAACAAGGTTCTTTAACACCCCCTAAAAGAGCACACCAGCTCACCGGCAATGGATCTAAACCAAGACAAAAATCTTAATTGGCAGGAAAAAAAATCAGAAGGTCAATTATTAAGCAAATCAAGGAGGCACCAGAGAAAAGTGAAATCCAACTTAAAGAAGTAAAAAACATGATACAGGACATGAAAGGAAAGATCTTCAGTGAAATAGACAGCATAAATAAAAAACAACTTCCGGAAATCAAGGACACACTTAGAGAAATGCAAATGCACTGGAAAGTCTGAGCAATAGAATTAAACAAGCAGAAGAAAAAACTTTAGAGCTTAAAGACAAGGCTTTTTAATAATCCATCAAAGACAGAGAAAAAAGAATGAAAAAAAGAAGACCACCTCCAAGAAGTTTAGGACTATGTTAAACATCCAAACCTCAGAATAATTGGTGTTCTGAGGAAGAAGAGAAGTCTAAAAGTTTGGAAAACATATTTGAGGGAATAATCAAGGAAAGCATCCCCAGCCTTGCTACAGATTTAGACATCTAAATACAAGAAGCTCAAAGAACACCTGGGAAATTCATCACAAGAAGATCATCATGTAGGCGTATAGTCATCAGGTTATCTAATGTCAAGACGAAAGTAAGAATTTTAAAAGTTGGGAAGCAAAAGCATGAGGTAACTTATAAAGGAAAGCCTATCAAATTAACAGCAGATTTCTAAGCAGAAACCCTGTAGCTAGAAGGGATTGGGGTTCCCATTTTGAGCACCCTTAAACAAAACAATTATCAGCCAAGAATTTTGTATCCAGTGAAATTAAGCTTCATAAATGAAGGAAAGATACAGTCTTTTCCAGACAAACAAATGCTGAGAGAATTTGCCATCACCAAGCAAGCACTACAGGAACTGCTAAAAGGAGCTCTAAATCCTGAAACAAATCCTCAAAATACACCAAAACAGAGTCTACTTAAAGCATAAATCTCACGGGACTTATATAACAATAATACAATGGGGAAAAAAAAACGCTATTCAGGCAACAAATAGCACGATGAATAGAATAGTACCTGACATCTCAATATTAACACTGAATACAAATGACCTAAATGCACCATGTACAAGATACAGAATGGCAGAATGAACAAGAATTAACCAACCAAGTTTCTGCTGTCTTCAGGAGACTCACCTAACACATAAGAACTCACATAAACTTAAGGTTAAGAGGTGGAAAAAGATATCCCTTTCAAATGAACACTAAAGGGGAACAGGAGTAGTTATTCTTATATGGGACTAAACAAACTTTAAAGCAACAGCAGTTAAAAAAGACAAAGAGGGACGTTATATAATGATAAAATGACTATTCCAACAGGATAACAATCAGAATTCTAGATATATTTGCACATAACATTGGAGCTCCCAAAATTTATAAAACAATTACTACTCAATGTAAGAAATGAGATAGATGGCAATGCAATAATAGTGGGGGACTTTATTACTCCACTGATAGAACTAGAAAGGTAATCAAGACAGAAAGTCAACAAAGAAACAATGGACTTAAACTATAAATGGGCTTAACAGATATTTACAGAACATTCTACAGATATCTACAGAACATTGCTCAGCACATGAAACATTCTCCAAGATAAGACCATATGATCGGGCACAAAACAAGTCTTAATAAACGTAAGAAAATTGAAATTGTATCAAGTACTCCCTCAGACCACAGTGGAATAAAATTTAGTTCAGAGCAGAACAAAATGAAATTTAAACAACAAAAACAATACAAAAGATAATTGAAACAAAAAGCTGGTTCTTTGAAAGATAAATAAAGTTGATAGATCATTAGCAAGATTAACCAAGAAAAGAAGAGAGAAAATCCAAATAAGTTCAATTAGAAACAAAGCAGGAGATATTACAACTGATAACACAGAAATAAAAAAGATTATTCAAGGCTATCAACAACTTTACATGCATAAACTAGAAAACCTAAAGGAGGTAGATAAGTTCCTGGAAATATACAACCCTCCTAGATTAAAGCAGGAAGACTTAGAAACTCTGAACAGACCAGTAACAAGCAGCGACACTGAAATGGTCACAAAAAAGTTGCCAACAAAAAAAGTCCAGGGTCAGACAGATTCAGAGCTGAATTCTATCAGACATTCAAAGAAGAGTTGGTTCCAATCCGGTTGACACTATTACAAAAGTTAGAGAAAGTGGGAATCCTCTCTAAATCATTCTATGAAGCCAGTTATCATCCTAATCTCAAAACCATAACAAAAAAAGGAAACTACAGACCAATATCTCTGATGAACATAGATGCAAAAATCCTCAACAAAATACTAGCCAACTGAATCCAACAGCATATCAAAAAGAAAATTTGCCATGATCAAGTGGGTTTCATACCAGGGATGCAGGGATGGTTTAACATCCATAAGTCAATAAATGTGATATACCACATAAACAGAATTCTGTGATATACCACGTAAACAGAATTAAAAACAAAAATCACATGATCATCTCAATAGACAGAGAAAAAGCATTTGACAAAATCTAGGATCCTTTTATGATTAAAACCCTCAGCAAAATCAGAATAGAAAGGACATACCTTAAGGAAATAAAAGCCATCTCTGACAAATCCACAGCCAATATAATACCAGATGAAGATAAGTTGAAAGCATTTCCCCTGAGAACTTGAACAAGATGCCCACTCTCACCACTTCTATTCAGCATAGTACTGGAAGTCCTAGTCAGAGGAATCAGACGAGAGAAAGAAATAAAGGGCATCCAAATTGGTAAAGAAGAAGTCAAACTGTCACTGTTTGTTGATAATATGACCATATACCTAAAAAAAAAAGTAAAGAATCCTCCCAAAACTCCTAGAAATGATAAATGAATTCAGCAAAGTTTCAAGATACAAAATTAATGTACACAAATCAGTAGCTCTGCTATATGCCAACAGTGACCAAACTGAGAATCAAATCAAGAATTCAACTCTTTTTACAATAGTTGCAAAAAAGAAAGTACTTAGGAATACACCTAACCAAGGACGCGAACGACTTCTACAAGGAAAACTATAAAACATTGCTAAAAGAAACCATAGATGACACAAACAAATGGAAACATGTCCCACGTTCATGGATGGGTACAATCAATATTGTGAAAATGACCATAGTGCCAAAAGCAATCTACAAATTCAATGCAGTTCTCATCAAAATACCACCATCATTCTTCACAGAACTAGAAAAAACAATCCTAAAGTTCATATGGAAGTAAAAAATTGCCTGCATAACCAAAGCAAGACTAAGCAAAACGAGCAAATCTGGAGGCATCACATTACCAGACTTCAAACTATGCTACAAGGCCATAGTCACCAAAATAGCATGGTACTGGTATAAAAATAGGCACACAGACCAATGGTACAGAATAGAGAACCCAGAAATAAACCCAAATATTACAGCCAACTAATCTTTGACAAAGCAAACAAAAACACAAAGTGGGGAAAGGACACCCTATTCAACAAATGGTGCTGGGATAATTGGCAAGCTGCAGGTAGAAGAATGAAATTGGATCATCATCTCTCACCTTATGTAAAAATCAACTCAAGATAGATCAAAGACTTAAATATAGGACCTGAACTCTAAAAATTCTAGAAGATAGTATTGGAAAACCCCTCCTTGGCATTGGCTTAGGCAAAGCCTTTATGACCAAGAACCCAAAAGCAAATGCAACAAAACAAAGATAAATAGATGGAACTTGATTAAACTAAAAAGCTTCTGCACAGCAAAAGAAATAGTCAGCAGAGTTAACAGACAACCCACAGAATCTATACATCCAACAAAGCGCTAATATCCAGAATCTACAAGAAACTCAAACAAATCAGCAAGAAAAAGACAAACAATCCTATCAAACAGTGGGCTAAGGACATGATTAGACAATTCTCAAAAGAAGATATATAAATGGCCAGCAAGCATATGGAAAAATGCTCAACATAACTAATTATTAGAAAAATGCAAATCAGCTGGGCACGGCGGCTCAAGCCTGTAATCCCAGCACTTCGGGAAGCTGAAGAGAGGGGATCACAAGGTCAAGAGATTGAGACCATCCTGACCAACATGGTGAAACCCCATCTCTACTAAAAATTACAAAAATTAGCTGGGCATGGTGGCACGTGCCTATAGTCCCAGCTACTTGGGAGGCTGAGGCAGGAGAATTGCTTGAACCCAGGAGAGGGAGGTTGCAGTGAGCTGAGATAGCGCCATTGCACTCCAGCCTGGTGCCTGGTGTCAGAGCAAGACTCTGTCTCAAAAAAAAAAAAAAAAAAAAAAAAGAAAGAAAGAAAGAAAGAAAGAAAAAGAAAAATGTAAATCAAGGCTGGGTGTGGTGGCTCATGCCTGTAATCCCAGCACTTTGGGAGGCTGAGGTGGGCAGATCACGAGTTCAGGAGTTTGAGACCAGCCTGGCCAATATAGTGAAACCGTGTCTCTACTAAAAATACAAAACTTAGCCAGGCGTGGTGGCACATGCCTGTAATCCTACCTACTTGGGAGGCTGAGGCGGAAGAATTGCTTGAACCTGGGAAGCAGAGGTTGCAGTGAGCTGAGATGGAGCCACTGCACTCCATCCTGGGTGACAGAGTGAGATTCTGTCTCAAAAAAAGAAAAGAAAAGAAAAGAAAAGAAAAATGCAAAGCCACCTTCCTCCTGCAAGAATGGCCAAAATAAAAAAATGCAAAAATAATAGATGTTATCATAAATGAGGTGACAAGGGAACACTTTTACACTGCTGGTGAAAATGTAAACTAGTACATTTTCCATGTTTTCCACTATAGAAAACAGTGTGGAGACTCCTTAAAGAACTAAAAGTAGGTCTATTGTTTGATCCAGCAAGCCCACTACTAGATATCTACCCAAGGGAAAGAAGTCATATGAAAGAAATACTTGCACACACATGTTTATAGCAGTACAATTTACAATTTCACAAATATGGAACAAGCCCAAATGCCCAGCAATCGACAAGTGGATAAAGAAAATGTAATACACACACACACACACACACACACACACACACACCCATGGAATACTACTCAGCCATCAGAAGGAATGAAATAATGGCATTCATAGCCATCTGGATGGAATTTGAGACTATTGTTCTAAGTGAAGTAACTCAGGAATGGAAAACCAAACATCGACTGTTTTTATTCATATGTGGGAGCTAAGCTATTGGGACAGAAAGGCATAAGAATGATATATTCAACTTTGTGGACTTGGGAGAAGAGCAGGAGGTGGGGTGAGTGATAAGACTACACATTGAGTACAGTGCTCAGGTGATGGGTGAACCAAAATCTCAGAAATCACTACTAAATAACTTATTCATGTAACCAAACACCACCTGCTCCCTAAAAACCTATTGAAATTAAAAATAAGATTAAGAAAAACAGACAAGTAAGACAAAAAGCTCTATGTTTTGAACACAGACTGTTCCAGCCTTTGCTTTTAGAAACTGCCTTGTTTCTCTTCAACAGACTGTACTTTTTAATGTGTACAATAAACAAGTGCTTAGGCAGAGATGCAAGGGAAAGGGGCACTAAGAGTTGGCAAACAATACATGGACGTGCATGCAAGCAAACAAGGAAGCAGAGCCTGTGCTCATGGACCCAGGAATACAGAGCAGTGACTGTGCAGAGTTCCACAGGAACACAATGGGGCATCTCAGCTTTCATTCCTGGCAGTTCTACTTGGGGAGAGGGAAGTAGCTCCTCCTGGTAGTCAGCATGCGACAAGAATGATGTTCCCCATGTTCTTGAGAAAATATTTCAAGAATGCCTGTCTGTAGTTTGTCTTTTGGGATTTCTTAGCAAGTAATCAGAAAGTCAGCATGTTGATAGTTTAAGGCTTGCTGATTTCTTTTTCATGACTGCGTAAATGGTACAATCAGTTAGAATGGCGATTATTAAAAAAACTGGAGACAACAGATGCTGGAGAGGATGTGGAGAAATAGGAACACTCCTACACAGTTGGTGGGAGTGTAAATTTGTAAATTAGTTCAACCATTGTAGAAGACAGTGTGGTGATTTCTCAAGGATCTAGAAATAGAAATTCCATTTGGCCCAGCAATCCCATTACTGGGTATATATTCAAAGAACTATAAATTGTTCTACTATAAAGACACATGCACACATATGTTCATTGCAGCCCTGTGTACAATAGCAAAGACCTGGAACCAACCCAAATGCCCATCAATGATAGACTGGACAAAGAAAATGTGGTACATATACACCATGGAATACTATGCAGCCATAAAAAAACAATGAGTTTGTGTCCTTTGTAGGGACTTGGATGAATCTGGAAGCCATCATTCTCAGCAAACTGACACAAGAACAGAAAACCAAACACTGCATGTTCTCATTCATAGTTGGGTGTTGAACAATGAGAAGGCGTGGACTCAGGGAGAGAAGCATCACACAATGGGGGCAGTTGCAGGGGTAGAGGGACAGTGAGGGGTGGGGAGAGTGGGGAGGGATCACATGGGGAGAAATGCTGGATGTAGTATACACCTAAAGTAAAATATTTAAAAAAAAATAGCCAGTGGTAACTTAGCTGGGCCTGCCCGAGAGGGAGGAAGGCAGGGAGCCACTGCCACTGGTCAAAAGCAGGTAGGAAAGTTTGCAGGAGGTCATAGACTACATTGGCTTTGAGTGTCTCTAAATGGAGAATGGGATGGGAGTTAAACCCCTAAACACATACATTAAGGAAGTACATGATTTGTAACCGTGGTGAAACCGATGATTGAATTGGGCAGAGGTTCTGGCTGCCTCACAAACTCGATCTGGCTGACCGTGTGACTCTGATGAATAATGCATTGGCAGAACAATGAGATCTATTCTCATATCCAAGCTGGTTTTGAGTTCTGCTAAAAGCAAAATCAAACTATTTCTATTGTAGTACTGATTTACAGAAGAAATGAAAATTTATTTAAAACAGGTTTTGCAAAACTGTTTAACATACAGACCTCTTTTAAGGGAAATAGTTTATGGATTTCCACCACTGATTTAAATTTCTTTTACTATAATGATAGTGTCTCTTTTCTTTTTTCTTGTACTTCGGGCTCACTGAGATTCTTGGATCTTGAGTTTCTAGTTTTTAAAATCAAATTTGGAAAAGTTTTAGCCATTATTGCTTCAAATATTTTTCTGCCCCCATCCCACCCCAGTTAATCTAGTAACACATTTAATTAGGTTGCTTTAAGTTGTTCCATGGCTCACTGATACTCTGTTTCTTTTTATTTTTGAGTTTTTCCCTCTTTTTCAGTCTGATGTCCTATGTCTTATATTTTTTTCTGCTTTCCAGTTACTTACAATAGGTGGATAAAACTGGTCCCTGTTAATTCATCCTAGCTGGAAGTGGAATCATCAAGAGCCACTTCCAAAACCTCTCTCAATGGAATAAGGAAGCTTTCTTATTTCAAAAAATCCTCTGGAAATATCTTCTTTCGGTTCATTGACAATTTAAGGTCATGTGTTCACCCTAAATCTATAATTCTTGCAAGATGAAACTGCAACTTTTAAGCAGGCTTGAACTGCCTGTGCCACTGCTGGAGTCAGAGTTAGCTTCCAAGTCAGCTTCTCACCCTGAGCAATAGTGACATTGTAGGCTAGATAATTCTTTGGTGTGAGGGGCTGTCCTGTGAATTGTAGGATATTTAGAGGCATTCTTGTCCTCTACTCATGAGTTACCAAAAGTCACCTATCTAAATTGTGACAACTAAAAATGTCTCCAGACATTGCCAAGCATCCTGGGTGTTGGGCAAAATAGCTCCCAGGAGAGAACCCCTGCTCTTAGTATGTTGGCTTCATGGGGGGTTGAGGGTGAATACCAAATAAATATGGAGTTGTTACCAAGAGAAGGGGAGGCAACCACAGTATTCATTACAATATACAAGCATCATATTTTATGGCAAAAGACATTTACAAATTATTTATATATATATTTGTAGTAATGTATAATCCTAAGGTACTAATAACAAGCAAGTTACAGATAACTAAGAGAATCAAATTAGGTACATATACAAAGGCATAATGTGGAGTATAAAACCATAAACACTTAATGGTACAAAAAGTGAAAACCCTAAACACATACTATATGTTACATTGTGCCTTTGTATGTGTACTTAATTTGATCTAATTTGTACACTATTACTTGTTATGATTAGGGTAGATAGCAGTGAACAGAACACCTGATAAATTTAGGACTTAAATAGCATTTGGGGGAAAGTCATCATTTTGTAATAAGATCACTCTGTGTTTAAACAGCATAGGAACATTCTCCCAGGTATAACTAGAGGTACCTGGAAGGAATATTGAAAGAAGATAAACAGTGACCATTTTGGCTGAGACCCTGAGAAGCCTGCCCATCTGCTCTCTCTCTGAAATTAGATATAGGCTGTTTTCTAAATTAAATATTGGCTGTTTTCTAAAATGCAGTTGCTGAAGCTTTTAAAATTCAATGAAGGTATTAAGATTTATCTATTCTTTTAAAACTATTATCTTTTAAATTAAAGCATTGCATGTAGTGCACTTAGTTTACAAAAGGATTTTTCAAATCATTATCTTGTTTAATGTGCAAAATCCTTGTGACTTGGTTATTATTAACATTATTTTCCTTCTTGTGGAAATTGAGAGTCAAAGGCTTTAAGCAACTTAGCCAAGGTCACACAGGAGGTAAATGAAAAAGCTGGAGATTGACATGAGATCTGAACCCTGTCATTCTAAGTTGCAGTTTTTCCTTCTTCAATCTACTTTTTTAGACTGATAAACCATAATGCATTCTTTCTAAATTAAGGAGTAGGGAAATTTCCTGTTTGAAAAATTACTAGCTATGAGTCTTTAGATACTCCAATGCAAACTTCAGGGTCAAGCACTTCGGCAGTGCCAAACAGCCTGTTTCTGACTAGTGTAGACAAGCATTTAGAGAGCACATAACTAGCTTTGTGAGTGTTGCTCACACAAACCACCTACCACCAACCCTCTCTGCCCATCAGTGTCCTGTCTTAGAGAAGCACAGCTTCTTTGTCATAGACGCTGGGCAATTTTTAAACACAGGAAAAAGCTTTGCTTATTCAACGCTGGTCCTTAGACTAGCAGTGTTGATATCACTTCTGTAGAAATGAAGAATTTCAGGCCATACCACAAACCTACCTAATCAGATTCTGCATTAACAAGCTCCCTGTGTGATTCATATACACATTAAAGTTTGAGAAACACTGTGTTAGATACAGGTGCCCTTTGTGACTTCTCAAAGTCCTCTCCAGTCTAGTGACTCTTTAACCGAATGGCAAATGATCTGGGCAATTTTGATAATTCCTATGGGTTGTGCCTAATCACATTAGTGATATTATGGCTTTTGCTAAGTCCTTTATAGATGATATCAACACACAAGATCTGCCTTAACACACCATGATATCATGCAAGGTATCTGTCTCTGAAGATCCCAGAGGCATGAATGCATTAGATAGGCACAGGCTGGACATGAATACCACCAAGAAGCATGGCTTCTAGTGTCAGATGCATTACTGTTATGCTATCCACAGGGATTAAATCAGGTGACTATAAATTATGATATCTTAGTGAATGATACTTTTAGATCTTCACAGATAACTTGTTTTATTCTGTAACCTCTAAGGAACGTAGGTATTATCTTATAGATTGATGATAATGATGGGTCCAAAATTTGATTTTCAACTTTGTCAACTAGTTACTAAGTCTAAAAAATCTGATTTTTCTAGGCCTCATTTTCTGTAAATTGAAAAGATTCGACTGATATAACCTAATCTTACTGTAATCCATTAAAACAAATAAACTCACCTGTGGCTAGACAGAGTTAGAGTGATAATCTATTTTTACAACAGCTCTAAAGCATGATCACATGCACACTGTGTATCATTTTATGATAATTAACCAATTAGACCATAAACATGATAAACCTGAACTGACAGGTACTTGGAAAGGAATTTGAAAGATTGCTAAGAATGTTCTTCCAGGATAATTTAAATGATAACCACAAACTGAAAGATGGAGGCCACCATGACCTGCTAAGACAACTTGTGACTGAAAACTGTTGCTTTGAGCTTGACTCATGTGCTCGAAGTTCAGAGCCTTACAGGGGCACTTCCCCTAAACAAACAGAAAACAACGTAACCTTTACTTCTGCTTCTGAAGGAGGCCAGGGCCTACCTAGACAAAACTGAGCTTTGCTAGTTCAGCTTCTTTATTTAATGAAGGTTCAGTGATTATGGCATGTATTATCAAGCAAAACCTTTCAATTGAAAGCCCCAGACATTTATTCTTTCAAAACAATATTTAGTTGTAGAATATATAAAAAATACAGAAAATAATAACTAGATATCTATATCTATTGAATTAATTAATAAATATTAACATTTTGTGATATTTCCTTTAGATTCTTCATTTTTTCTCTATAGAAATTAATTATATCTACAGTTGAGGTCACACTCATTCTTACACCCACCCCAAAACCATGATTTTGAAGTAGTTAGTATTATTCCCTTGAATATTTTGACACTTGTACAGATGTTTATGTATCTTAATTAATACATACAGTCATTTTGTTTTAAATTGTTAGGGATGAAATTTGTAGCAGATACTATATCCCCTTAAGCCACTGGATTTTAGGGATGCTGTGGGGGACAGTTGCATGAATGCTGCCAGGTCCCCCTCAAGCAATTTTCAGTGAATCTCTGCTCTTCTACATCAGAGTTTTTACTGAAGACCTAGAGTTGGCTGCACAGGCACAGACTACAACTGTGGAGGAGTGATACCAGGAGCAACCCTGAACTAATGAGCAGCAGAGTCAAGGGATAAATTTTCCAGTCTCTTGTTCTCTTCCTGAAAAGTTATGAGGCACAGTCCATACCATTCCTTAGAGATCCCAAAGCAGGATAGTATCACAGTTGCCCGTAGAGGTAACCAACACGATAAAACATCCTATATTTGCCTTGCCTCCTTCCTCGGCTCAATCTCTTTGTCTCCTTGCTCTGTTCCCTGCGATTGCTTCCCAAATAAACCACCAAGTTCATATCTCATTACTGAATTCTCTAATTTGTTCAAATACTTGGGTTACAAATCACTGGGTTTTACTGCAGTGTGGTCCAAAAATGTGGTATGATTGCTACTGATGCTTTCTGTTTATTGAGACTGGTTTTGTGACTTGGCACATGGTTAACTTTTGCAAAATGTTTCATGTGTGTTTGAGAAGGAGTATTCTCTAATTACTGAGTGCAGACTTCTATGTGTGTCTACAGATCAAGTTTGTTAAATTGTTTGGTTAAAATCTTCTGTTAGGTGTTTGTCTTCTTAATAAGTTTCTGAAAGAAATGTATAATTATAGATTTATCATTTTTTCCTTTTAAATCTTTCAGTTTTGATTTTTATATTTGAGGCTATGTTGTTAAGTGCATATAGCTTCAGGATGGGCGTATCTTTATCTCAAATAATACATTTTCTCTTAATGTCTATTTTGTCTTCTACTAATATAATTTACTCAGCATTTTTTTTGTTAATATTTTTCTGTTCTAACTTTTCTTATCCACTTTCTTTCAAACTTTCTGGTGTAATTGTGATTTAATGTGTCTCTTGTGACTGTCAATCAAGAAAAATGATGAGGCAAGTCTCAATCATTTTAGCAGGTTTATTTGCCAAAGTTAAGGATGCACCCCTGTGAGAGAGGTCTGTATGCATTTCTCTGAAGAAAGGCGAAAGGGCAGGATATTGAGAAGCACACAATTTTCACATAAGAGGGAGTAGGGAAAAATAGTCATTCGTGTCCGGCTCAGTGAATCTGCATTTTTTTTTTAATTTTTTTATTTTTTTTTTTTATTTTTTGAAAGAAAGAAAAAGAGAGGAAAGAAAGTGAGAGTGAAAGAAAGAAAGAAAAAGAATGTATGAGAGAAAGAAAGAGGAAGAAAAAGAGGGAGAGAGAACAGGATTCTTGTTCTACTGCCCAG
>CAUYLG010045335.1:0-25660 GCA_963573385.1 Cacajao melanocephalus | reverse complement strand
TCCCCCTTCCCTCCCCCTCCCCTCCCCCTCCCCTGCATCCTCCTTCCCTCCTCCTCCCCTCCCTCTGTCCATTTTTCAAATCTGCTCTGTGCTGTGCCTATGTGGTTGGTGGCATCCAAGGGAGTTGAATGCAGAGGTGATTCTGAGCAGATTACCCACACCTCTGTTCTGCAGTCTTGATGAACCTGATATTTGTGTATATTTTATACCCAGAGAACTAGAGCTACACATCAGCAGAGCTTCTGAAACTTGTTTCTCTGAGTTAAGAGGTCAAGAACCAATGGTCAGTGGCAGCTTCTTCTACTGTAGTACCCATGGCCTCTCTCAAGTTGCGTGAGAATTCCATCATGACATCTGCCAGGTGCCGAGTTCCTTGAGGGCAGGTGAATGTGCTTTCTAGGGCTGCCAGGGCAAAGTGCCACAGACTGTGTGGCTGGAACAACATGTATTTTCTCACAGTCCTGGAGGCTGGCAGTTGGAGATGAAGGTATCGTCCAGGTTGGTTCCTTCTGAGGCCTCTCTCCTGGGCTTGCAGACGCCCCTGCTCCCTCGTCTCCACGCGGTCTTCCCTCTGTGTGCATCTGCGTCCTCATCACCTTTTCTGTAAGGACACCAGTCAGAGTGGATCAGGGCTGATTCTAAACACCTCGTTTTAACTTAGTTACCTCTTCAAAGGCCCTGCTTCCAAATGCAGTCACATTCTGAAGTGCGAGAGATTAGGACTTCAACATATGGATTTTGGTGGGAGGGACACAGATGAGACCCTGATAGCAGGGAAGGGTCTCAGCTTCCTTTGCATCCCCTGAGTTTAGTAGTGGAGCTCAGAGTAGTCTAGTGGGAGACAAGAGATGGACATAAACAGCTAGGCTGTGAGGGGTCGAATGTCACCCTCCCCTGATAATGCTGATGGGGAAATCAAGGAAGACTGTATGGAAGAGGTGGCATCAAGGCTGGCCTAAAGAATGAGTAGGTGGAGTACATAGGAGATGGAGAACATTCCAGAAAACAACATTCCAGCTTGAGCAAGGTCTGGGGGGTAGGAATTGGAAGGTACGTGTGTGTCATATAAAGTGAGACACACCAGAGGACGGAGTTTGGAAAAAAGTCAGCTCTGGATGGACCCCAGATGCGAGGCTGAAGAGTCCGTGTGGCGGTGAGGGGTGCTGGACACTGGAATCAGTGGAGCTTCGGAGGCAGCCTGCCCAGGTCTGTGTCCTGGCCCTGCCCCTCTCTGGCTCTGGGATCCAGGGCAAATGGACTGCATCCTCTGGACCTCGGTGACTATGTCTTGAAAAGGGGAGAAGTGAACACTCATAGGTTTGTGGTGCAGGTGAAGTGAGATCTTCCCTGTAGAATGCTCAGATCAGAGCCGGGCCCACAGCGGGAGCTCCGCGAATGATATCACGAAAGAGCCCTGGAGGCAGCGGGGGGGATGGGGCTGCTGAGGGCCGCAGGGTGAGGCCTCTGGACAGAGGCTCAGGGAGAAGCTGCTGCCTGTGGGAGGCTTGGGCAGGACCGTGGAGGGGCTGAGGGAGAGGAGAATGGGTCAGAGAGAGGCGCATGGCTGGACGCACAGGACGTGGCTGCCCCGGCTCTGCAGGCCAATCTCTGTCCTGAGTGGTGCGGGCGTCTAGGCCCCAGGCCAGCTTCCAGAGGGCAGAGACCCTGTGACTTAAATGAACAGGTTCAAATCCATGACAAAGCTGACCTGTAGCCTTGTATCCCATGCTTGTGGTTTTGTGATGTCAACTCCGGGCCACCTTAGAGGGCAGCTTGGTGGTTTTGCATTTAAGTCTGTTGAACGTCCTGTGCGTTACCCTGGAATTCTAGGCAACCACGGTGCGGGCCTCCCAGCATTTGGGGTGGGAGCTGGGTTGGAGCCCGAGATGTGGCCCCTGGTGGCTGAGCTATGGCTGGTCAGCCTGCAGGTGCTGGGCCTCTGTCTCTGTCGTGACAGCTCATCACCAAGGGTGTCCAGCGACCACCTGGAGAGAGACAGAAGCAGGCAGAGGTCAAGGGACGTGGTGACCAGGGCTGAGCGCTCCTCATACTTGCTGTCAGGTGCTGGCTGCTGGCGGTGCAAGCCTGTCTGGGACCCTGGGCCTGGTGGCTGGATGAAGAATGATGAGGGAGCCAGGGACTCCGTGTGGAGAGAGGCGGCAGCATGTGGGGACATGTGCAGAGCGTGCCCAGTCTAGGGAAGTCTTGGCGTGCAAACCGCAGGCTCGCGAGGTGACCCAGGTTTTCTGCTCTCGCCCCAGTCACTCGCCATTCACAGCGTGGGTTGAGAGCCCCCAGCAAGAAGGGGAGGGTGTTGTGCCCAGAACCCTCCACGTGGCCTCACATTTGCCTCCAAATCAGTCGCTTTAGGGCGAAGGTGAGAAGCATCCAGCAGACCTCGTTTCATGGGTGCTTACCCACAGGCTCTGCTGGGTGCACTTGGCAGAAGTCCCCATCCTGATTCTCCTCTGGGCTGGGAGGATGGGGGCCATGCTCTCTCTCTCGACTTTGGCCCTAGTTTGGTCATCGTGTTTCAGGTGTCAGCCCGGGGTGCAGAGGGAGGGCCCGGAGCCAGTGGGATGGCTCCTCCTCTTCAACTGCCTGTGGTCCAAAGTAGGGTGAGGGCAGAGAGCCCCAGGGATGCAATTCACGAGGACTGAGGTGGGGCTGGTGTTGAGGCATAGATGCAGGGAGGACAAGGCGGGGCAGGGGAGGCTCGGCTCACCTGGGGAGGGACCACATGGGCCACAGGGGGAGGAGGGTGAGGACGACTGGCAAGACCGGGGAGGTGGGGTTGAGGGGAGCAGCAGAGATCTCTGGGGTGTAGAGGGCGGGTGGGGCTGGTGGGGCTGCCCATGGCTGTTGCCTGTGCTGGGAAGCCGGGGCTCTCTGAGCGGAGCTCCTGCCATGCTGTCTCCTGGCTGGGGTCTGAGGGAGGCTGTTGCTGTGGGCGGACCTGCACAGACCCACTCCCTGGCTTTTGGGATGGGGAGCAGCTTTGGTGTGCGTTCTCATCCAAGTCTAACAGGTGAGACCTTGACTGTGGCTCCCCCACGTTCTGCCCTCTCTATGCACCCCCTCAAGTACTGTTCTGTTCCTGTCACTTCTGAGGACCCCTGAGGACCTCCCAAGCCCACTGTCCCACTCCCCGAAATCAGTTCACCTGACCTGAGGTGCCCTGCCCTGTTGAGTCCTTGCCTGAGGGGCCGACACTCCCGGGGACTGTGAGCAGGAGGGGTTATGGGATAGAAGCCGGCTTTGGGCTGGAAACCCACCCCTCTGGTGCACGGTGGGGAAGTGCAGAGCTGGGGGGCGGAGCTGTGCTGTCTTCAGCTGCCCTGAGTGCATGCCCCCGTGCTGCTCCAGAGGCCCCGATGCCCCCCTCGCTGGAAGTGCTGAAAAGGAGGCTCAATGTCCATGCGGCAGGGACTTCCAGCTTGGGGTGGGAAGCGGGACCACCAGGGGCTGACTGAGGGGTCCAGAGTTGTGGCTGTGAGCCCAGACCCCCGCCGGAGCCAGGGCTGCGCTCCGTGCTGCTCCTCATGGCCTCTGGCTGTGATCCCTGGGCCCCTCCCCTGCCCTCCAAAACACTGATGCTGCCTTCCCTCTCCTCCCTGGGGAACCCTGGGTTCTTTACCTGCAGCGCTCGGCTGATTGCTCACCCCTCCCTTCCCGTCATGCCGGCCATCCATGTACCCACTCTTCCCCAGGCCTCAGTTTCCCCATCTGTAAAATGAGTGCCAGGACCAGACCATCTCCAGATTCATCACCAACCCTGACATTGCCTGTGTTTAGTACACATTTGCTAATTTATTTGTATTTTATTTATATGAATGGAGACTGAATGAAGTAGAAGAGACTTTGGAATTCCCAGCCCAAGAACCTCACTGCAGCCCTCTTTTTTTTTTTTTTTAAAGAGACGGGGTCTTGCCATGTTACCCAGGCTGGAGTGCAGTGGCTATTCACAAGTGCGATTCCATTACTGATCAGCATGGGAGTTTTGACCTGCTCCATTTCTGACCTGGGCTGGTTCACCCCTTGTTAGGCAACCTGGTGGTTCCCTGCTCCCAGGAGGTCACCATATTGATGCCGAAATTAGTGCGGACACCTGATCGGCATAGCGCCCTACGGCCCAGAACTCCTGGGCTCAAGCGATCCTCCCACCTCAGCCTCCCGAGTGGCTGGGATTATAGGCATGCGCTACTGCGCCCGGCCAGCCCTCTTTTAAATAATAATGAAGGAGGCAGATTTCCATGAGAGTTGAGCTTCAAGCATAGCTGGTCTCACCCATACCTGCTGTTTACTCTTAGATGAGGACTGAACCTCTCGGAGCCTTTTTCCTTGTCTGTCAAACAAGCATCATGGTTTCTGTGTGTCAGGCCAGTGCTGGGGCCGCAGGCTCCATGGATGGGGGCCCGGCCAGCAGATCCACCAGTGTCCTCCTTCATCTTGTTTTCTAAGAGCGTTGACCTTATTTGCATCTTCACTGTCTTCTCGAAAGTAGCCCAAGGCCTGGCTCATGGTAGCTGCTGGGGTCAGCTATTGACCGAGCTTCTCTGTGCGCCCAGCACTGTTAGGTGCTGAGAATGCAGTGAGGGGCAAAGTCAACCTTGGCCCCTGCCTGGGTGAAAAGTTTGGTCTGGACAGGAATTCATCCCAGCGAGTTCTAGGTGCTGTGTGAATCTGCGCTGGGGAGGTCTGGGAAGATTTCCTGGAGGAGGTGAAGATGGAGCTGCTCTGAAGGATGAGGAGCAGGCTGGGATGGCGAGAATATTAAGGCTGAAGGTGAGGCCTGGGGGCCTGAGCAGCCTGTCCCGCTCCTGGGCAGAGGAGGGACTCCTTTGTTGATCAAGAAACGTGGCTCGAAGGCGTAGACAGCCCTGCTAATAAAGTTGCTGAGCACATTTCACAAATCCAGTTTTCCTGTAATAAAGGGCGATTTAATTTGTAGTTGCGTGAAGGTTCCTGAGAGTATTCTAAAGAGGTCATAAATTAGCCTCATTCCTCGGCACGCCCCTCAGATGAGAAGGCAGCCCAGCGCTTGCGAGGGCCTCTCGGCATAGCCGTTACTTTATTTTATGGTGATTTTTTCAGAGTCAGGCTAAGACTTGCTCAGATGATGCGAGGGAGCGCAGGCTGGAGGGACAGGCAGATCTGCTGGGAGTCAGCTGCAAAGAATCCCTGTGCCTTTTCCGGTGCAGGAAGAAACTGGTGGGGAGCTTGTATGTTGCCTCCTTTTTGGGGGCTGCCTTGTCTTTCTTTTTTCAGACTCCAAAGGATGAGTTATTTATAGGTTCTTTCCAATGGCCCACTTTGTCCTTGCCCCTCACAAGTCCCTGGTTCAGGTGGGTGCTCTGTGGATTGCAAGGCTGTCAATGACCCGAGAAGCCCGCTGTGGCCGCAGCTGCTGTTCCTGACCAACGTCCTCCACTTTTGGAAGCCCAGGGAGCAGAGATCTCCGGCTCTGGCCCCCGGGAGGGCGAGGTCTCCATCCGTAGTTGGAAACCCATGTTCTGCACGGGTTCACATCCTGCTTTTTCTTGGAAAGCCCCGTCCTGGGTATGAGCTTGGATTCTGGGTGTGAGAGAAGTGCAGCCATGGGCCTTTCAGTCTGAGTGGATGGTGGGGATGGGAATGCCCTGTACCGTTCTGCCGCCCCCGGCAGGTTCCCACAAGCGCAGACTATCCCTGATCTGCTCTGTGAGGTTGTAAAACACAGGCTCAGGCAACTTGCTCACAGCCTGCTGAGGGCAGCAGCAAAGCCTTTTCCATTCAGCTTCATGACTCGGGAAGCTTCATGGACTGCATATGGTGCTCGTCACCTCTATTCCAATTAAGCTCCGTTTGTTATTAAAACATGGAATAGGGATACTTGAGTGAGTTAGGACTCTCCTCGGAAGACTGGAAGAAACTCCAACGTCCTTTTGGACGTGGAAAAGTTCTTTCTGATTTTGCATTTCCGTAGCAGTCAGTTACTGTATTTGCACAGAAAATTACAATCATTTAATTAGTTTCTTCTCACACCAGCTCAAAGACCTTAAAATAACAGCACTCTCCTTCCTTAGTAATTTTCTTGCAAAAGCAGATAATTTCCTGCAATGTTGAGCTTGCCTTCACTCACGCCGAGCACATCTCGCGCACAGCGCCATTTCCCGATGCTCAGAGATAAATGAAGTTCAAATTAAAGAAAGAAAAGAACCAGGCAGAGTGTGGCCGCTTCCATTCAGATCAATTTTAATTCAGAAAGAATTCTTTACGAGGCTTCCTCGCCATGCATATTTCTGAAGCATCAGAAGTGGAGATAGCATCTCCTAGGCCTCAGCTGGGGAGATCCGGCGGTTAGGATCACCTCGCAGCTTCTGCTTCTGATGTCATTTTACTTTATCATAATCCCTCACTATTTACATAGCACTCCTGATTAGTAATAATAAAGTCAATAATCACAGCCCCCATCTAGGTGCTGGATGCCATGTCAGGGACGTCACACCCACTGTCTCATTTGCTCCTGGAGAGAGACCTACTCAGTCGATACCATGATTATATGCATTTTTCAGTGGTAGAAAAATAAGGTTCAGTGTGGCGGGAGGACTTGCCCCCCGTCACGCAGCTAGCGAGGATCTGAGATGTGGTTTGATTTCCTTCACTGTTGTCTGAGTTCTTTTTAAAATTCTTTTTTCTTTATTATTGTCTTTAAAATTGTAAAACATAGGTAACATAAATTTGCTGTTTTAATGCTTTTTAATTGTATGGTTCTGGAGGCATTAAATGCATTCATACTGTTGTGCAGCTGTCACCATCATTCTCCTCCAGGACATTCTCATCTTCCCAAACTGAAACTCTGCCCCTCTTAAACACCAACGCGCATCACCCCTCCCCCAGCCCCTGGCACTCACAGTTTGCTTTCTATCTCTATGAATTTGACTGCTCTCACGACCTCATAGAGGTGGAACTGTACACATTTGTCATTTTGCGTCTGGTTTATTTCACTCAGCATCATGTCCTCAAGGTTCGCCCAGGCTGTAGCTGGTGTCAGAATTTCCTTCCTTTTTTATGGCTGAGTAATATTCCACTGTATGGATAGAAGGCATCGTTTCTTTACACATCTGCGGATGGATGTTTGGGTTTTTTCCACCTTTTGGCTATTGTGAATTAGGCTGCTGTGAACATGGGTATGCAGATGCCTTTTTTTGAGTCCCTGCTTTGAGTCCTTTTGGGTAAATGCCCAGAAGTGGGATTGCTATCATATGGTTGTTATCATATGGTAATGCTATGTCAACTTTTTTTTCTTCTTGAGACCGGGTTTGCTCCGTTGCCCAGGCTGGAATGCATTGGTACGGTCACAGCTCACTGTAGCCTCAACCTCCCCGCTTAAGTGATTCTCTCACTTCAGTCTCCCAAATAGCTGGGACTACAGGTGCACGCCACCACATCTGGCTAATTTTTGTATTTTTTAGTAGAGATGGGGTTTTGCTCTATTGCCCAGGCTGGTCTTGAACTCCTGAGCTCAAGTGTTACACTCACCTCAGCTTCTAAAAGTGTTGTGGTTATTGGCGTGAGCCACCGTACCTGGCTTATGTTTTTGATTGAGCCTGATGTTTTAACTACAGCAGAAATCACTCTTATGGCCATCTTGTGTTTTACTCACTTGCTGGTCAGTAGCACAGTTGCACCCCCAAGGAAATCCACAGGAAGAGAAACATGCATGGCGTTAGGACGATCCCCCCGTGCCTAGAAGGGACACAGCGGCAAGGCTGCGTCATGGGAGTCACTTTTCTCTGTTCTGTTCTCATAACCTCTGAATTCTGCCACTTGTGACCCAACGACGGGTTTCTTTCTGAGCCCAGGAAATCCAGATCCTTCAACCTTGGAAAGGCAGAAATAGGCGGGTCTGGTGCCAGGCCCAGGGTGGGAAAGGAAGCCATTCTAGGAGGCATTGCTCGGTGCTGCCGCGTTTGCTAAGGGTAACAGTTTGCGTTCCAAGTTCAAGCCCATTTCTCCTCCTCCTCCGCTTTTAGGCACTTTTCCCAACTGACTACCTCATTGACCAGTTAAGTAATTCAATTTTCACTCTGTAAAAATACAGCACTCAATAAAAACCCTATGTTTTTCTCAATTTATTCCCATCGATACCACTTAACTTCAGCCAAGTTTATTTTCTGATTTTTCATTTGACCATCAAATAGGCCTTCTGGGCATCCACTTTGAGTGCTGCCGCAGCTATGATGTCAGGCAGCTGCTGTGTGCCTGGCTCTGGGTTAGGTTCCTTGGGTGGAACAAGGGACACACACCCAGGGGTTATCTGGCTTTGGGGACCCCAAACTGGCACAAGGGTTTAGTTCTCCCTGTGCCGTGACTCCTACCCACCCCAATACTGGAGAAGCTCGTGAAGCTTTCTCAGAATGGGGATTTATAATTAGCATAAACAAAGTATAGATCCAGAGGAACACAATTCCATAGCAACAAAGTCATCAAAATACTGAAACTAATGTCTTCCATAACAACTAGCAGCAGGTGTGATGATTTCCATAGTTTTGAAGTCGTGCTGAGTGTAAACAGTATTTTGAGATCAATAACAACTGTGACCTGGCCTTGGAGATATCTGTGATTTTCTCTTGGTGACATACCTGGGTGTCACCAACCGGTGATGATACATTTGTGACTTGTCGCTCACTTCATAATGGAAGGAAATGCCTACTTTCAGCTGGGGCTGGTTGAAAATAAAGAGGTCATTGTTTCTCCATCTGAGTTCATGGGTCCCTGAAGAAAGTGCAAGCAGAGAGAATCAGGAGCATGTGGAAATGATGCCGTGAGGCCGGCTGCGGTGGCTCACGCCTGTAATCCTAGCACTTTGGGAGGCCGAGGCGGGTGGATCACCTGAGGTCAGTTAGTTTGAGACCAGCGTGGGCAACATGGTGAAACCCCTGCTTTACTAAAAATACAAAAAAGTTAGCTGGGTGTGGTGGTGCATACCTGTAATGCCAGCTACTCGGGAGGCTGAGGCAGGAGAATCACTTGAACCTGGGAGGCGGAGGTTGCAGTGAGCTGAGATTGCTCCACTGCACTCCAGCCTGGGTGACAGAGCGAGGCTCCATCTCTAAATAAATAAATAAAAAAGAAGAAAGAAATAAGAAATAATGCCATGTGAGGTAGGACTCGGCTGGAGGGATGAGATGGGGACAGATGGATCCCATGGGAATGATGCGTCCCTCCCCGGCCCTGTCCCCTCTGCCCTGCCCCAGTGTCCCCATCTTCCCCAGGCCTCCTCTCTAGTCTCCTTCAGCCCACTAAGGGTGTGGAGTCCAGGGGTGCAGGGGCTTCGGTCTGTTTCATTCTCTGTTGCTCCCCATCGTCTGGTGCTTAGCAGATGCTCAGTAAACACTTGGGCTTTCTGAAAGGAGGAGCTGGGAGGAGGTCACGGATCCTGACGCTCAGAGGCCTAGCTTCCCTGCTGGGGAATCTGGGGAAGTAGAGTCGAGTCCCTCTGTCTTCGCAGAGCTGGTGAGTGAAGAGCTGGGCTCCCTGGCCCGCTGCCGGCTCCACGAGTAACCTGGGAAGCTCTTTAACACACTAATTAATCTCTTCCCTGTGGGGTGGGGATTATGGCACATATCTGCGGAGAAGAGAGCTGGCTGCCAGAGAGACAGTGAGATTTGTTTCTTGCCTGGGAGGAGTCCTGGGCAGAGGGGAAGCGGTCTAGCAGCCTCTGACTCATGCTCCTGGCTGTGCAGCCAGGCCCTGGTGATGCCCACGCCTTCCTGGCCGGGCCACTGGGTCAGCCAGGAGACAGGGTGCCCTGTGGTGGGAAAACACCCATTCCCAAGTTAAGTTAGGGCATTTAAGTAGCATCCTCATCTCACCCAGCAAAACAAAACAACAAAACAAGACAAAACAAGAAACCCACAAGATGGGTTTGCTCAGCTTTCAACAAAGACAAATGACCTGGGGTAGGTTGAACCATGGGAGGGCTTTCCAAGGGGAGGGCAGCTTTGGAGAAACCTAGGCTTTCTGGTGGAAATGCACCACCCACCTGCTCACCCCCTCATCCATCTATGCCAGCCCCTTACCCAGCACCACCCACCGCTCATCCCTCATCCCTCTATCTAGTGCCAGCACTGCGCTCAGCCTCCTCTCTGGGCCAGCTTCAGAGGAATCACCAGTTTCTGAGTTCTTGGTGGGCGGTGGGGGGCGCTTTCTATGGAGGGAGCCCCCAAAATGGCCTTTGTCCACGTGTGGGGCCTCGCTTTTCATTCTGTGTCTGTGAATGCCTTTTCTTCCAATTCACATCAACACGTCCCTCTGAGGAAGGCTGGAAGGTGCCGTGCTGACCGGGAAGGCTTGCTGCCGGCCCCACGAGCCCCTCCCGCCCACACAGCCTGGGCCAGGAGCCGAGGTGAGTCACCGGCAGCTTTCTGTGTTCACCCAGCGCCTGGCCAGGACCCAGCTGCTGGGCTGGAGTGTGGCAGCCACCGTGGCCAGACAGTCCAAGCTCCTGGAGGCAGGCGGGTTCAGTGGGTTGTGCCTAGCTCTGAGCTGAGGCCCGCTTCCCCCGTCCCCCAGGCCTCGGTTCCCCCCTCTGCACCGGGGCTGGCAGGATCCCTCCCCTCTGAGGTGAAGGTACAGGAGGGAGGGAGGCTGCTGAGCCCTGTGGGAGTGAGCTTCTCCAGTCCCAGGGAGACAGCACTGTCGCCCCTCATCAGAATGTGCCTTCTTTCTTGGGGGGGATTTTGTGTGGTTCCAGTTTCTTCTCATTTCCTGAATAGTTTGCTAAAGTGGAACAAAGCCCAGCATATTTCATGAAACATTCAGCTCCTCCAGTTTACTTTTAAAGAAAGTGTTTCTCGTTGACATCTGGTTTTTCACAAGTTTCCTGATATAAATTATTGCCTGGAATGCTCACCTCTTAAGATCAAGTCAGAATTTCTTTCCATCTCGCCGGAGGCTGAGCAGAGGGCCGGGGACGGGCAGTGACGAGGAAATCCGAAACTTCTGGGACTTGGCTGGGGCGGGGAGGGAGCTTTCGGGCAGCTTCTCCCAGGATCCCACCTCCCCTAGTGTCTCTTGACCCCGGGTGGGAGCCAGCCTGGCCCAAGAAGGCAAAGAAGACCAGCTGGGAACACTGAGGTGGCCCCCAGCTCCCTCCCTGGCCTCCTCACCGCCTGGGACGTGCAGAAGGGAGTTGGTGCTGGCCACCTTGGCTTCTGAGCTGGGGCAGGTGGGGGTTGGAGGCCGTCCATGGGGCATGTGGGGACACGCATTGCCCCCAGCCCTCCAGCCCCCACAGGGTTCCTGCTTCCTATGGCATTTCCAAACGGCCTCCGGTGGGTGCTGTGGGCTGAAGACTTTGGGGATTATTGAAGGGCAGGGGCTTGGCAGGGAGTGAGGGGGAGGCAGGGCTGGTCTTCTGGCCTCTGCCCTTTCTTTCTCTGCAGACACATTTCCTAAGGCCCCCTGTGTGCCAGGCTGTGCTGGGCACGCTGGACAGACTAGTGAAAGATTCGCTCTGTAAACCCCGGCAGCTGCAGGCAGGGATGACCACGGCTGTTTCGCGGGCGCGGGGCTGCAGCTCCATCCTCTCCCTGCCCCGGTCCCAGTCCCTGCAGGACACCAGGGCTTGACTTGGCTTGGCCCTAGTTGTGTTGCCCTCAGCCCTCTCTTGCATAGGGTCCCCCGGTCCCCAAGTTTTTGTGGGGATGCACTGCCTTGTCTCCTGTTCACCAGGCACCCTCTCTCTAGTCCCATAGGGGAGGCCACAGAGAGCTACCTCTGCCCCGGGCCCCGGTCCGAGTCTTCTGAGCACAGAGAGGGACTCAGAGAGGCTTCGTGACCTGTTTGGGAGGCCAGCCTGGTCTGTGTGCCACCAGCCTGGCTCACCTAGCCCTGGCTCGAGGTTGGCAGTGTGTGGAGGGTCCCACCTTTCCAGCAGACACCAGGAGCCCCTGCCTGCCTCTATCACCCCCAACCACACTTCTGCCCTCCACGGAGGCAGCCCCTCTGCTCTGCAGCCCCCTGGCCCCACGTGGCCCCGCAAGCTGTGGCCCTCGTGGAGTGTTGTCTTTCTCTTCCCTAGGAGGGAAAGGAGACTGACCCGGCGTTGTTGTAGGTGAGAGCACATCACACGTGGAGGGCTCGGCCTGGGCAGCCAGCGCCTGCTCAGAAGCCCCCCCTCAGCTGGCTCTGTCACCCTGTCCTTCAGGGCCTGAGAACACACCCCCGGGTCTCATCTCTGAGGACTTGCTGCTGCGCCCTCACCCTGGGCCTTGCTTCCCTTCATAGCTTTGTATCCTGGGGCTCTGACTCCATCCCAGCTTCTGGGTGGCTTGGCCCATCCTGGGGTTTTGAGATACTTGTGGCCTCTGGGGTGAGAGGACTTGGGAGGCTGTGTAGAGAGCCAGGCCAGGCGCCCCTCTCTTTAGGAAGCTCCCAGACTCCCCTGCTGGAAGTGGCCCCTGCCAGGACCCCATCCTGGTCCTGCCAAGACCAGGCAGGACCTGCTGACCAACTAATCCACGAGTGTTTGTTGACATCTACTGGGCTTTGGCACAAATCCCTGTTTGCCCCAGAGAGCATTTCGGGAGGTGTTCTTGGAGCAGCTGATGCATTTACAGTGAGCTATGGCTCTGGGCCAGACCCTCTGCCAAGGGGTGGGGTGATGTCCGTGGCTGGGACCAAGCATGGTCCATGTCCTCGTGAGGTTACAGCCCACTGGGGCGGGGGCAGATGGTGACCTGGGGGTCCCAGGGCAGGAGCCAATGGGGGGATGCTCTGAAGGATGCATGTATGATGTGGGTCTCTAACTGGGGTGGCACCAGGTAGGGTCTCTTGGAGGAGGAGATGGCATTCTCCAGAGAAGGATGTCGTCAGCCTTGTGTAGGACCGGGTGGGTGGGGGCATTTGTGGATAATGTGAAGGCTGGGCCCCTGGTCATCTGTGCCTACCCGTTCACTTCCTCCGTGTGCTGAGGGCTGGGCTTTCTACCCTTGACCTTTGTTATTATCGCCATTATTTAAGATAGAGGTGGGGCTTCTCTGCTGCCCAGGCTGGAGTTCAATGCTGCAATCATAGCTCACTGCAGCCTCCAACTCCTGGGCTCATGCCCTCCCCCTGCCTTGGCCTTCCGAGTAACTAGGACTATAGGCATGCACCACCAGGCCTGGCTAGTTTTTAATTTTTCTGTAGAGATGAGATCTCACTATGTTGCCCAGGCTGGTATTAAACTCTTGGGCTCAAGGGATCCATCCATCTTGGCCTCCCAAAGTGCTGGGATTACAGGTGTGAGCCACCACGCCCAGTTCAAACGCTTGACCTTCATGCAGTGCCCATGATGGTTGGCTCCAGGTGGCTGGTTGGTGACCATGCCAACTCTGCTGCTAACGGCTGCCTGGCCTAGGCCCGCTGCCTGTGCCCTCTGAGTCACGTCCTCCCCTGTAAAATGCAGGCATGTGGTGCCCACCTGTGATACAGTGAGGGCAAAAGTGCTGGGCACCCAGCTTGCACCAGCCAACGTCCGCTCCTCTTATTCCAGGAAGGAGGCCCAGGCACCCATCACCTACCAACCCCCAGCAGTCATTCCTGAGCCCCCAGCAAGAGAAGATTTTGGGGGAGGCAGGCAGTGGGTGGTCAGCTAGCTGCCAATACCTCAGGGACCACAGGGCTCTGCTGGGAGTAGGGCTGTGACCTGGCCTGGGTGAGGCGGGCCCAGCCCCCCTGCTCCTCAGAACACCTGAGGGTTTGTCGTCAGGGCTGAGTCATGGCCACAAAGTCACTTATGGGAGGAATTTTTGCATTTCTGCATTTTTTTCATAAGTCAATAAATTCTGACTTTGAGTCCTCATTCTACTGTAGGAAGCAAAAATTTCCCTTAAACCTTCCTGCCTGGAGAAATTGAGAAGAGCTTCCCAGAGACAGTCGGAGGAGCGGGAGAGCAGGAGGGAGGTGGGGAGGGAGGGAGGCATCGCCAGGGCGCAGGCCAGACTGCAGCAGAGTTGTCTGCCGCAAGAGGAGCCAGGACGGAGCATCCATGGGGTGGGGCAGGCGGTGGCGCTGGGGCGGTCACTCCCTAATGTTTGTCAGGACGCCATTTATTTATTTATTTATTTGAGATGGAGCCTCGCTCTGCCACCCATGCTGGAGTGCGCTGGCGTGATCTTGGCTCGCTGCAACCTGTACTTCCCGGCATCAAGGAACTCTCCTGCTTCAGCCTCCCGAGAAGCATTACAGGTGCCCACCACCACACCCGGCTCATTTTTGTATTTTTAGTAGAGGTGGGGTTTTACCCTGTTGGCCAGGCTGGTCTTGAACTCCTGACCTCAAGTGATCCACTTGCCTCGGCCTCCTGAAGTGCTGGGATTACAGGCGTGAGCCACCGCACCCGGCCCAGGATGCCTTTTAAAGACAGATTGTCCACATGAAATTCCATCAAGGACATACAGGCTATTAGGAGGGAAGCAGGTGTGACAAGGTGGGGGCCCCTGTGAGAGGAGGGGGACCCTGTGAGGTGGACCTGTGAGAGGAGGGATGGGAGCAAGTCTCACTCTGTTGGCTAATCCCTCATCCCTTTTACTCTCTCCCCACCTGGAGGAAATGCCATAGGTTTTTTTGTGGTGGTGGAAGGAGATCGTGAATGTTATCTGGTGTCTGTTTCTGCATAATTCTATCAGGAATGTTCCCAGTCATCTGTGTGGCTAAATCCCCTTCGGTGGCCTGAATTTCTGTGGCTGCCCCGCCCCAAGTTCCTGTTGATCCAGAGGATGGGGAGAGGAATTCTTCTGAAAAGAAAAGATGGGAGCGGAGTGCAAGAGGGCTGTAGCTGTAGGGGATGTCTTTCCAGGCCTCCGCCTTTGGAAGCTGCCTCCTCTCACCTGGCCCTCTGGGGTTCTCCTCTTTTCCCAGACCCTGCAGGAATTGTAGCCCACACTGCACAGGTCGGCATGTGGTTGTGCACTGGTGGAGTGGGCGGCTCTGCCTGGTTGGTTTAAAGTTACCGGAGGGCAGGAAACACGTTCCTGTTTCCTGTCTCTGCCTTTGTATCTCCTGCCATGCTGGGTACAAAAGGATCTGTCAGGCAGAACTCTTGGTGACAGGTCACAGAAACCCCATTCCAACTAGCCTGAGTGAAAAACAGGAATTCCTAAGCTCACGGAACCAGAGTGTCCAGGGGGCTGGCTTCAGGCATGGCTTGCTCCAGGGGTTCTAACATAGACAACAGGCTTAGTTCCTTGGTCCGTCCCCATCTCTGGATTCTGTTTTCACTGCATATTGGCTTCCTTCTCAGGCAGCCCTCCCAGGTCCTGGTCCATGGGAAACAGGCTAAAGAGAGCTGCTGTTTGTCCCTGCCCCTAAAGGAAGCCAGAGTTGAGGCTCCCTGGCCTGCTTGAGTCACATACTCATCCAAACCCATCCTGTTGGCCAGGGAGCTGAAATGCTTTGATTGCCTGGCTAGGCCCACACACCCGACCCCTGAGCCATGAAGATGGAGCCTGAGCGGGAGGAGTTTGGTCTCCAAGTGAAGATCATTTGTTACTGGAAGAAGAGAGTACAGGTTCTGGGCAGGAGCCCACGGAGGGCGGGGTGAGGAGCTGGAAGAGGATTTAACCGCAGTCTCGAACCTTTCCTGGCCTTGTCATCGGGGAGTCATTACCCACCTGGGGAGAACGACCCGTGGCCGTTGGACAATGCCGTCTCCACCTTCTGCTGCCTGGGTCTTCAGAGGTGTCAGCTGTGGGTGGTGTGACTTCTCCTGGAAAAGGTGGCAGAGCCACTGCCAGTCACGTGGCAGGGCCACGCCCATCCCCTCCTTCTGCTTTTGTGGTTTGCTGTCCGGTGAATCCCCAATCCTCGGCTCTGCTGAGCCACATCCACGTGGGTCTGGCTCAGGAGTCAACGCAACCCCTGGCATGAGGTCCCACCGCCATCTTGCCCGTGGGCCGTGGCACCTCCTCCGTCCCCCATGGGTGCTTGTACCATTTTGAGTCAATATGCCCTGTGGAGCTGCTGCAGTGACAGGTTATGGGATGAAGTGCCCTGGGAGGTGACATGCCACACCAGCAGAGGCGAGCTGTCTTGGGACAGCTGGGACCTTTGCGTCCAGGGCACGGAGGGCAGCCTGACTGGGGACCGCTGAGGTGACCCCATCACATGGTGTTGTGGACTGAAGGCAGTTGGGGAAATGGTACAGACCCCCACCATGGTTGTCACAGCCCTGGAGGCGGAGGTGCTGTGTGGCCACATGCATCTAGCGTCGATCTGAGCCTTCTGGTGCCCTCAAGCTTGCTGCCCAATCTCAACCCAAATAAGTCAAGAACCACTGTGTTAAGTCAGGGACTGCTGGTGTTGCAAGGACTGTAGGAGCCTGACTGGGGTCTCATTTTACAGATGAGAAAGCCAAGGCCCAGGAGGCGAGTGGGTTGGGCAGAGTACTCCCTCCGGGAATGGCAGAGCTGGGTCTAGAGCCAGGTCTCAGGATTCTCAGGCCAGTGCCCTTTCCAGATGAAGCCCTGGAGAGCCTGGCCTGCCCAGGACCCACCCCTGGAAAGGCACTTGGATGCCATGAACCAGCCGGCTACAGTAGACTCAGCCACCTGTCTCCAGGAGCTGGGCTGGGCTGGAGGCTGGCTTCCTGGGGCTTTATTCCACTCCCTGCCCCAGAGCTGTGAGGTTCCCTGAGGCGAGTGAGCCATGGGCATGGGTTGGTTTCCTTCCGCCAGGAAGTCAGCTGGGAGTGTTGGTTTTTGTGCCTTTGCCTCCAGCCTCCAGGTCTGGGGTGTCTGTTTACAGGAATCGTGGGAGAGAAGGTGAATCACAGTTGGGGCGCCTCTTGTCTTCCAGAAAGAAAGCCAGCCTTTGCTTGCCACTCTCCCCCCGGGGGTGGTGGGGGGGGGGACAGCTGGTGGGTAGGGAGGCTGCCATCGCTTGAAATCCTCCTAAACTCAGGCTGAAATGTAATTGCCAATGTCACAGTATTGGGAGGTGAGACCTTTAAGAAGTGATTAGGTCATGAGCACTCTGCCCTGGGGAATGGATTAATGCCATTATTTCAGGAGTGGGTTAATGCTCATGGGAGTGGGATCCTGACGAGGTGATGAATTTTAGCCTCTCTTGTCCTCTTTCTCCCCCTAGCCTTTCTGCCTTCCACCATGGGATGACCCTTGCCAGACACCAGCCCCGTGCTCTTGGACTTCCCAGCCTCCAGAACCAAATAAACTTCTGTCCTTTGTAAATTCCTCAGTCTGTGGTATTCTGTTACAGCAGCAGAAAGAGGTCTAAGGCAGAGGCTGGGCAGATTCATTCAGCCCAAGTGTCAGAATTCCACATGGCACTGACTCTGTGCAGGAAGGTTCCTAAGGGGTCGTCCTGGGATGGACTCATAGGGTCTCAGTTCCCAGGGTGCTCAGAGACCACTGTGTTCCAGCTGGGATACCTCCAGTGATGGGAGGCTCACCCCTTGTAGAGGCAGCACATTCCAGTATGTCTGGTTTCTGCAGAGAGCCGGTGAGGTCGGCACGTAGCTGAGGCTGCAGGAGGAAGGTAATGAGGCTGCCAGCGGGGCTACTTTTCTGGTGGACATGAAGGACGCCTGTCTTTGCTGTTGGGTTTCCAGGCTGTGGGTCTGTTCTGCTCATGAACTTGAGGGACAGTAGGGTTGTGGGGGCGGTGCCAAGTGGTGCCAACTTTGCTTTATTGCATGGTCATCATTAGATAGCATCAGTGAAAGGCAATGGGCGCCTTGTACGTGGGAATGCTGAGCTCTGCCGCCAGCCCAGCACTGCTCCGCCTGGGGCCTGCGGTGCTAGATAGAGAAGAGGGGTCTGGGCCACAGCCATTCACCCAAGGCCACATCTCCCCGTTTGAACCCTGTAGCTGCCGTAACAAACTGCACAAACTTGGTGGCTTGAAGCAACACAGCTTCATTCTCTTATGGTTCTGGAGGCCAGAAGTCCAGAATCAGCAGCGTGGGCTAACGTCAGGGTGTCGGCGGGACTGGCTCCTTCAGGAGGCTCTGGGGACGCTCCGTGTCCTTGCCTTTTTCCACCTGCGGAGGAGCCCGCCTGCCTTGCCTCGTCTCTCTTCCTCAAATCCCTCCTCCTCTGCCTCCTCATCTCCTTCTCCAGCTCTGACCCTCCCGCCTCCCTCTCATAGGGACCCGTGTGATGACATTAGGACCCTTGTGCCACCAGACAGTCCAGGCTCCTCTCCCTTCCCTAGAGCCTTAATCACACCTGCAACATTTCTACAAGGGAACCCGTGGCCAGGTTCTGGGATTTGGATGGGGGTGTCTTCTTGGGTGCTGAGATCAGCCTGCCCCACCCCCAGCAGGAAAGCGAAAGACATGAGATGGTAGTTCCCATGATTCCTCTCCCCGGGACCCAGAGACCTGGGTGGCTCTTCCAATCCTCTGTCCACACCGCATGGCGGTTCCTGTGGTTCTTCCCATCCTCCGTCCACACCGCATGGCGATTCCCGTGGCTCTTCCCATCCTCCGTCCACACCGCAGTTGCGCTTCTTTGGATGCGAGGGTCTTAGCTTAAGATCTTTCAGAGCAAGTCCAGCCCTGCTCCCTGGGGCTCCTTTTTCCCCTTTACCTGCTCCCGGCTGGCTGATCGCTGCTGTCTGACCAGCTTTGTCACGTCCCCTCCTTGTCAGGTTCCTCCACCCAGCCTGGAACCTTCCATCTCACCCCTGGCCTCCCAGCCCTTGCCCCACTACTGCTTCTCTGTGAGGCCCGGGGACCCCACAGCTTGTTGGTGCCCTGGCCGGTGGCATCTTGGTGCTCAGTGCTTATGGGGTGGATGGACGGGTGGGTGGGTGGACACCGAGCTGCAGATGAAGGAAAGTTATTTATTTTTTTGAGATGAAGTCTTGCTCTGTCTCCCAGGCTGGAGTGCAGTGGCGTGATCTTGGCTTACTGCAATCTCCACCTCCCGAGTTCAAGTGATTCTCCTGCTTCAGCCTCCCCAGTAACTGAAATTACAGGCACGCGCCACCACACCCGGCTAATTTTTGTATTTTTAGTAGCGACAGGGTTTCACCATGTTGGCCAGGATGATCTCGATCTCTTGACCTTGTGATCTGCCCACCTCGGCCTCCCAAAGTGCTGGGATTACAGGCACGAGCCACTGCGCCCGGCCAGGAAAGTTATTTATTTTATTTTTTTGAGACGGAGTCTTACTCTGTTGCCCAGGCTGGAGTGCAGTGGCATGATCTCAGCTCACTGCAACCTCCACCTCCTGGGTTCAAGTGATTCTCCTGCCTCAGCCTTCTGAGTAGCTGGGACTACAGGCCTGCGCCACCACACCCAGCTAATTTTTGTATTTTTAATAGAGATGGGGTTTCACCGTGTTAGCCAGGATGGTCTTGATTTCCTGACCTCATGATCTTCCTGCCTCGGCCTCCCAAAGTGCTGGGATTACAGGCGTGAGCCACCGCCCGGCCCAGGAAAGTTATTTTTAAAGCACATGTAACCGACTGGCCTGGCGTGTGGCCTCTCAGTCCATCCTGCCTGCTAGTTCCAGGGGCCAGAGCCTGCAGCAAGAGGCTCACGGACCACATGCTTTTACTTAGGATGAAGGTTTTAAAGCCACTTGGAAGCAAAGTTTGGCCACTTCTACCGCTCTCAAATCAGCAAATATTTACTGAGCAGCTGTGAGTGGAAGGCAGTTCCCCAGGGTGGGGCAGATCAGTGCGGCCACCACGCCCTCCACAAAAATGCCCGTGGTTGGGGGCTTTGGGTCTCCCTGACTCGCTATGTAGCTGTGTGTGGGTGTGTGTGACAACATGCACGCACACAGGAAATGTCTCCAACTGTTAAATACGGCGTGAGGATGAAGCCACGAGGGAAGGCCGTGGGGTGGAGCTCTGACCTGTGGGAGCCGTGGGCACCTGAGCTGGGCTCATGGGGACAGGGTTCTTAAGGAATTGTGTATTTTTAGGGTGGTGATGGTCGAGAGCCCAGGAGAGGGGCCAGCTGGGCTGGCTGGGGTCACAGTGCACAGGGTCCCAGGCTGCCCCTCCCACTGTGCAGCTGGGTGACCCTGGACAGGCCGTCGCACCTCCGTGGCTGGGCTTCCCCAGGTGTGCAGGGGGCTCTTCCTGCATCTGCGTGAATGGCCAGGGTGGGCAGAGCTGCCAGATGGGTTGGGGGTCAGGAGGGGCCCTCCCGAAGCAGAAGTTTATCTTTGGAGATTTCTGAGTGGGCGGACTTGGCCCAAGTAGAAGGTCAGATGAAGCAATTAGAGAAATCCCCAAGGAAGAGCCCCTGTGTTCCTCACTGTGCTTGGCCGGCTCATCTCCCATCCAGCCAGGTGTCACCTCCTACTTGTGCTGCGTAAATGGATTCTAATCGCCTCCGTCCCCTCCGTCACTTCAAGAATGGCCTTTGTAGCCACAAAGGAAATTAGTTTCAGGTGGAAGCCTACTTTTACTGTGGTGGAGAGCAAACTGTTAATTACCTGGAAATCACATGAGGATTTTTAGCCTGAAAAGTTTTTTTCTTGGGTTTAACTTTTCATAGATATTAATTATAGATATCAGCGTTAGCCCACTGAAATAATTCCTCTCTCAAGAGATTCAAGACATTTAAAAAACGATTCCTTGTGCAACGTAATGCATATTCTTTGTTTCTATTTATGCTCAGTATATGGGATGGAAATAGGAGGCTGGGGGATGTAAGCATGATTAGACGTCTTTTTTGCATTTAATGAAAGATTGATTGCATACTGCATGTGTGTTTTCAGATCTGTGAAGCCAGTGGGAATTTGAGGGCAAAGGTCAAGAAGGCAACCCTTCTATATCATAGCTATGAATCCCAATAGGAGTGTCAGGACTTGCCTCTCTGCGGCCTGCACTGTGCCAGCCACGCTTATGTCTGGGAAACGCTGTCCTGTGGCTTTCCCAGCGCACTTAGGATAAAACCCAAATTCTTTCTCCAGCCCTTTCTCATTCTGCTGACCTTACTGCACTGCCCCTGGGCACTCTGCCCTGGAACGCGGTGCTCCCGTGCACTCTGCCATGCTGTGTTCTTGTAGCTTCTGGAACGTGCCAGGCCCTTCCTACCTCAGAGCCTGTGCCTGGGTGACTCCCTCTGCCTGGCGTGGATGGCTGCTCCTGCTCACTT
Organism: Cacajao melanocephalus; assembly: GCA_963573385.1. Taxonomy (NCBI): domain Eukaryota; kingdom Metazoa; phylum Chordata; class Mammalia; order Primates; family Pitheciidae; genus Cacajao; species Cacajao melanocephalus. The sequence goes on along the minus strand of CAUYLG010045335.1, from coordinate 4,551 downwards.
TGGGGACAGCTGTGTCCTTCTTCTCCACACCACCTAGGCCTCCTGCTTGTTTCCTTTGTTATATTCTGCAAATTGGATTTAGTGGATCTTTTTGTCTATTTATGCTGCGGGGGTGTATGTGTTCGTTTGTATCTATGAGAAATAACAGCTTTCTGAAGGCAGAGACAATGTCAGACCCCAGGACCAGGTGGAGTTTGAGGTGACCCACGGGACAGCCTGTGTCAATGTCCCCTGAATGCAGACTCTGGGTTCTCTAACTTGGCTTTAGAATATCTGCTGCCTGAGCCGCATGCTAGGGAGCCTGGTTTAACGGGTCTGGCCTGAGGCCTGGGCACCTGGATGATTCACTGCTGAGGGCTGTGTATGAGTCTGTTCTCATGCTGCTGTAAGGATATACCCGAGACTAGGCCATTTATAAAGGAAAGAGATTTAATTGACTCGCAGTTCAGCATGGCTGGGGAGGCCTCAGGAGACTTAAAGTCATGGTGGAAGGTGAAGGGGAAGCCAGGTGCCTTCTTCATAAGGTGACAGGAAGAAGAAGTGCAGCAGGTGAAATGCCAGACACTTATAAAACCATCAGGTCTTGTGAGAACTCACTCACTAATCCGAGAACAGCGTGAGGGAATCTGTGATCCAATCACTTCCCACCGGGTCCCTCCCATGACACGTGGGGATCATGGGAATTACAATTCAAGATGAGATTTGGGTGGGGACACAGCCAAACCATATCAGGCTGGGAATTTGGAGGCCCTGTGGGTGGCCCACAGGGCAGGTAGGACCCTGGTGTTCAGGGCACAGACCTTACCCACAGCAGCTGTGCTGTGAGACCCTCACACTTGCACCCCGTCTTCCGTACCCTCGTGTTCCACCATGATGACTCCACGTCATTGTCAAAATAAAGAAGTGTTTGGTTTGCTGGATTTAAGAGGCCAGAAATTTGTGTAATGGATTTCAGAACTAGTTCTACCAAGAGTGTATACAGTTTAGAACAATAGCTGTCCACTGACACTCAAAGCGGAGGCCTTCGTTTTACAGGAGTTGTGCCGAGACTTCAGATTCTGAGGCCTGACCTGCCTGTGTGCCGGGCTGGTGGCAGGCAGCTCTGATGTGCAAGGCGGCCCTGCACTGAGGGAGACTGCTGGGTGCCATGGGACCCAGTGAGGAGCTGTCCTCCTGGCCTCCTGAGGCAGAAACCAAGGCTTGGCGGCGGGGGGGGACCGCCACCCTCTCCCTGGCGTGTGACATGAATTGCTTATGGTGAGCTCCTGCCACTGAGTGTGCAAAATGGTGTCCATGGGCCTCACCCGAGCCTTCTCTGCACCCCACTCCTGGATTCAAGGCAGGGTGGAGAGACTGCAAGAAAAGGAATGAGTGGATGAAGGCCTGGCAGAGGGAGAAGGAAGATGCCATTCTTCTAATTCCTGATGCCAAGCAGGGCCAGACGGAGGCAGGGACTTTTTCAATTTTCAAGCCGATTTTCTGGAAATATCTATTAAGCATTGGTTTAGACTGGTGAGGTTGATTCAGGCAAGGGGCTGCTGTCTAGCTCAGAGGGAGTGGGGCCAGCTGATAGTCCCCCAGTTCTGGAAAGTTCCATGTGCGGGGACCTGAATGAAGTGCCTGTGGCTTCTGTTTCCAGCCCCGTTTTGCACACTGTGGAGTGGCCTCCCCGGGGGCATCCCCTGTGCGAAACGTACCACTTGCCGGCTCCTTCCCAAGGCCAAGATTGGTCACCGAGCAGCAGGAAGTGACTTAGGGGATGGATTTTCGAGAAATTTCCAACACATCCCACATTCAGTTCCTTTTATGTCTCCAGTTGCCATAGAAAGAAAATGATTAATTAAGTAGCACCCACACAGGTTGTTTAAAAAAGGAATTATTTTTCAAAACAAAGTAATGCCCCAATGGTTTGTCAGAGAGAGGGAAGAAAGCTTTAATAAGTAGAATGCTGTTTAATAAATCATAATTATTTATGTGGGCAAAGGCGTCAGCTCAGTGATGGCACCCAATTAAACATCTAATTGTGTTGACTTTGCCCTTCATACTCACAGAGCTGACCATGCCCCTGTGGGTTGACCAGATATCCCCGGGTACTTGTGGGCAAATATGATCACCTTTCTTCCCCTCAAGTTTTTGAACTGATGTCCTTGAGGAGTTATTACCAGACTTTGGTGTGTATCAGAATCTCCTGAGGACTTGTAAAGGCAGAGATGTGAGCTGACTGCAAACATCCTGGCCCCACCAGACGCCCGGCCTATGAGTGGGCACAGCATCTGCAGTTTGAATGAGCTCTCTGGGTATTACACGTATACGTCCCCGGGTGAGCCTTTCTCAGGCAGTGCGGCCAGCGGAACCCCAGAGCTCCGTAGTCACCTCCTGTGTGACTGAGAATGCCCTTGTCACTCTTCTAGTTCAAGGTGTGCAAGAGCTCGAATTGAACTGGGGGCAGGTTTGGATTACCCCAGGTCACCCACCACTGAACAGAACTGTTGCAACCACAGGGATGTCAGTGGGGCAGAGGTTTGGCAAAAGCCACCCGCAGTCCTTAACATGCGTTGGGCCTGTGAGGGAATGGGGGACACAGGGAAGAAAAGGCAGAGGCCCTCCCTCCTGAAGCCCACAGTCCAGGGAGAGGAGGCAAAAGTCAACACTTGTCTTTCAGAGCTGTTGGGCCGTGGAGTGGACAGCTCATTCTGTAGGAGGGCCAGGCGGGCTTCCTGGAAGAGGAAGCACTTCACTGACTTGGAGAAAGATATGAAGTGAAGCATATATTTATTGAGTATTTTCTGAGTGTTTGGTTCTGTGGTAGGATGCATTGGTTCAGTAAGGACCAAACCTTTCAGATCCTGACCTTCATGGAGCATGGGAGAGACACAAAAACCTAAAAACAGTGAAATAAGTTCAGATGGGGCTAAGTGCTGTGGGGAAAATGGAACAAGTAATGACCTGCCTGGGTCAGGGTGGTCGGGATGGCTTTGGAGCCCACCAGGCAAGGGGAAAGGGTGCTTAGGGGCCTCCGATGAACTGGGCATGTTTTGGGGACAGAAAGTGTCATGTGACCCAGCAATGCCCTCCCAGGTATAAGCCCCAGAGAGATGAGAACCTGTGTCCCCACTGCTGCACGATTCATGGTACGCAAAGGTGAAACAGCCCGAATGTCCAGCAACAGACACGCAAATAAACACAATGCAGCCCATCCATGTGGGGAAACGTTATTCAGCCACAGAAAGGAATGAAGCCCTGACAGCTGATATGTGATGAACCTTGAACACATGACACTCAGTGAAGAAGCCAGTGACGAACAGCCACCTCCTGCATGGACACATGTCTGTGGAAGGTCTAGAATAGGGATAGTCACAGAGGCGGAAAGCAGGTCAGTGGTTGCCTGGGACTGGCGGAGAGTGGGGTGCGGGGATGGAAGCGCTCTGAAGTGGACTGGCGGTGCATGCGGGGACCTGTGAATGTGCTAATAGCCACCGGCTTGGCGCACTGTCTGGCAAGCCAGTGATATCCCAGCAGAGCTATTAAAAAGACGGGCAGTGCGGCCGGGGCAGAGAGCTGGTGCAGGGAGGGAGGCTGCGTGCTGTGGTCAGGCTCCCCAGGCTGTGGCTGCAGAGTGGGAGGATCTGGAAAGGGCAGTGTGGGGAGGCCTGGGGCGGATGGATCTGCGTGGAGTGTGGGCGCGGGCGTGGCAGGGTGGTCATGGGGCCGGCCCGGGGAGGGGTTTTTGCAGAGGAGCTGCAGGGAGGCTGGAAAACCATTCCTCTTCTTCCTCCACTCCACCTCGACTCACTCACTCTTGAACACGCAGAGGCTTCTTTGCTTTTTTCAGGCAGGCTCTGGCTGGGTGGTGGAGGGAGGGCTCCTCTGCTTGGATCCTCACTGGACCCCAGGACAGTGAAATCCCAGACTTCTTGAGCTGCGAATTTGCCAAGTTTTGTATTGTATTAAAAACAACCACCAACCAAGCAACACAAAACGCAGCCTCATGTCCTGATGAAGGACAGGACTCAGGCTCGTGTTAGACCTCGCAAGACGAGAGGCCTAAGGAGAAAGAAACTGACCGTGACCCACATTCTCATTCCTCACGGGTGCCGATGACCAGCTTTGTGGTGGCTTCCCATCCCAGTTTTCTTCCGTGCAAAGATAAGGACCTTAGTGTATATGTACACACAGATACACATACACAGACACACACACACAGACACACAGACACTCACAGACACACACAGACACACACACAGGCATACACTCACAGACACAGACACACACACCGACACACAGACACAGGCACACACACACAGACGCACAGACTCACAGACACACACAGGCACACACAGACATACACACAGACACACACACAGACACACACACTCACATACAGACACACACACTGACATACAGACACAGGCACACACACACAGACACACAGACACTCACAGACACACACAGACACACACACAGGCATACACTCACAGACACAGACACACACACCGACACACAGACACAGGCACACACACACAGACGCACAGACTCACAGACACACACAGG
>CAUYLG010045329.1:0-59858 GCA_963573385.1 Cacajao melanocephalus | reverse complement strand
ATCAAACCAAGGCCCAGGCTGCAGCTCCAGCTTCAGTTCCAGCTCAGGCTCCCAAAGGTGCCCAGGCCCCTACAAAGACTTCAGAGTAGATTATCTCTCTCTGCCAACGTGAGGACAGAAGGACTGGTGCGACCCCCCGGGGCTGCCATCTGCATGGGGCTGGGGTCCTCCTGTGCTATTTGTACAAATAAACCTGAGGCAGGATTTGTTAGCCTCTGTCTATGATCCTGGGGCTGGGGTTGGTTGGTTGCTCCATCTGTTGGTATGGGAGAAGACATTAGCTTTCTGTGGCGGGTGGGGTGTGGGTGGGAGTCGGGAGATGGGGCCCTGAAGTGCAAGAGTGGACCTAATGAATGAGAAATGGTTGGGGGCTTGTGGGAAGTTTGGGCACATAGCTTGTTGAACTGGGTAAGCTGTTGAGCAAAGGGAGAAATCTTAAACATCCTCATGAGGTCTTGAAGCATACTCCAAGGGAGGGGAACGGGCCCCACTGAGCAGATCTGCACTCTGTCCCAAGGTGTCCCAGACTGAAGCTCTTTTGGTGCACCCGGTCAGCATCCACTGCTCTGGGTTGTGTTAGTCCCCCAACAGCTAGGGACCCAGCAAGGCAGGAGGTGGTGGCATTGCCTTAACTCCTGTGACTTTCTGACCCTGCCGTGCCCCTAGGTCAGCTGCTTCACATGTAAATCTTTATCCTCAGCAGACTGTGAAGTGGGTAGTAAAGTAGTAGTGAGCATTTGTGGAGGCTTCCTGTAGAAGGCACCAGGTGGAGCACTGTCGCTGGCCGTACTTAATCCTCAAAACCAGCCTTGGTCCAACCTTGGACACTTGTGGAAACTCAGAAAGGGGTGCTGTTGTGCTAGAGCAGCAGGTGCAGCCCATGGCATGTGATCCTCTACTTCCGAAGTAGATAAAATGTTTATCTTTGTTTGACTGGGCGGGGACGTGGGGAATACTGAAGATCATGCAGCTAGGAAGGGGTAGGGGAAGCATTTGATCCTAGCCTGTCCATGTGGGGCCCTAGGAAGTTTCAGTTGTCCAACCAGGGCTGGGGATTGCTAGCTCTTGACTGTAATACTGGCAGTCTCTGTGGGTGGCCAACTGCCCCTTGCCAAGGCATGTCAGGTGGAGGTGGGGTCGAAAGGGAAGAGCAGGTTTTGTGTTCTGAAGTTGGTTTGGCCCAGACAGGCCACCAGGTTGGTTGACTTCCAAGTGAGGTCTCTGTGCTGGTGTCCTGGACACGGGGTGTGAAGGCTTTCCTTTCCCTACCATCCTGCCATGGAAAACCAGTGATCCCTATACAGAGTTCCAGTCTGAGGGGGAGGCCAGGTCAGGGCTTCAGCTAGACCTAAGGTCACAGCTGCTGCTGTCAGCCTCCAGCTTGTACGTGGAACTTGCCTTGTGCTCAGGAAGCACAGGCCCCCAGTTTTTGAGTCTCAACTCCTTCACCTCCAAGCTGAAGCTCTAGACTAGGGCAAGCTATATTAGTAGAACCTGCTTTTTTTTTTGAGACAGTCTTGCTTTGTCACCCAGGCCGGAGTGCAGTGGTGCGATCTTGGCTCACTGCAACCTCCACTCCCTGGGTTCAAGTGATTCTTCTGAATTAGCCTCCAGAGTAGCTGGGACTACAGGCAAATGCACGTGCCACCTTGCCCAGCTAATTTTTTTCATATTTTCAGTAGAGACATGGTTTTGCCATGTTGCCCAGGTTGGTCTTGAACTCCTGAGCTCAGGCAATCCGCTCTCCTCAGCCTCCCAAAGTGTTAGGATTACAGGTATGAGCCACCGAGCCTGGCCAGTGGACCCTGTTTGTGCACTGCTAGTAGGACCTGGCATCTGTCGCAAGATTGCTGTGAGAGTTCAATGAAAAGTAAGGCAGTCTGTCTTAAGTCCTGGCTCCTGGTCAACTGGGAGCAGGAGTGATTGTTACTTCTATTATTAGTACTAAGCCTGCTGCCCAAAGCCAGGCTCTGGACTTCTCTTCTGGCTACAGCCAGAAATTTTAAAAATCCAACCACCCGACCCCATCCCTAACTCCCCTGCCCCATGCTCAGGGAAGTCATAACAGAATAGAGCACATCGGCTAGAGCAGGCTCTGCTCTTGGGGCCATAGTTTACTCTTGGTACTGCCTGGGGTCCTTGCAAGGCTGAGATGGAAGCCCAGTTTCTGGGCCTCTGCAGACAGATCCAGGGTGATAAGGACCCTAAGATGAACTGACTTAGTCTACCAGGGCCACTGCCTCTTTGTGTCCCTGTTGCCAACACCAGGGTGCACAGGTTTTGACAGGAGCCAGCAGTCACGGTTGGCCCTCTGCCTGCCCTTCATCAGGCGCCTAGCTGGTGCTATTCTTGTCCTGTGTTAGGACCCCAGATGTACCCCCAGGAAGGGAGTGGTTCCTGAGAAACTTGGTGTCCCCCTTCAGTGAGAACAGAATCCCTGACAGGTCAGATCTAAGTATGGTGGCCACTCAAACAGGAACTGTGGCCCTTTCTTGCTAGGTACAGATGTGGCTGGATGGTACTGAATGGGTGTGCTGTGTCTAGGGGCACAGAGCAGTGTGAGGTAGTGGGGAAGTGCCCAGAGCCAGGCTCAGTTTCTTCACCTGTGAAATGGAGATGATAACATGTCCCCAGGGAAAGGAAAATTCTTGCTCCATGAGTGTCCTTGCTGTTGTTAGTACTTCAGAGACAGCCCTGTCCACAGACTTTATTATTTGGAAGGGGGAAGAGGGGGTCCCTGGTACTGGTTGGGATGGAAGCCCCAGGAGCAGAGGTTGAGGAATTCCAGGGGCTCAGCTCTCACTGGGCAGGGCAGTTACACTGGCAAGGGCAGGCAGCAGGCGTGTATATATGTCCACCCCACGGAGGAACACGGCCTCATGCAGCCGTTCATCATGGTCGTGCAGCAGCACAGGGGTGCGATTCATGGGTGAGAAGCCTAGAGCTGGGACCCCCACCTGCAGGGGTAAGGAGGAGCCATTAGGGGAAAGCCAGCACACAGGCCCAGTTCACTGCCCAGGCACTATGTGCAAATGGCTCACCGCGCGGAGATAGCGGCTGTCGGTGGCAGCAGGGAAGATCTCAGGCTCCAGAGTGAGGTTCCTGTAGGAGGAAGAGCCTGATAAACGGGGAGGGAGATAGGGAAGACGACAAGGGAAGAACTGAAGGGGCAAAGGAAGTGGGGGAGGGGGAAGGAGGGAGAAGGGAGGGGGCAGCAGGAAGGAGAGGAGTAGGGGGCTGGGCTGTGAGAAGAGCTGGCCAGCATACTCACATGTCCTTGCAGACCCGGCTAAAAGCTGCCCACCAGGGGTTTGAGTCATCAGTAGGTGTCACTTGGGGCTGCGTCCACTTCTGGGGGATGGGAAGGATGGCAGGATCAGGACATGGGCCTGGGCATCTTGCCCTACTTTCCATAGAATAGGCTGTGCCTGGCACAGAACACCTCCCCACCCCCACCCCTTCAACTACCCAGACATCTGGGTGGCCAGTCCAGCCACAGGTCTGGAGCCTAGGTGACAGAGTGAGACTCTCTCAGAAAAAAAGTAATATCACGTAAGTGTTTGATTTATGTCTGTCTCCCTGTTTCACTCCACAAAGGCATTAACTGTGCCTAATTTTACTCCCCACAGCATTCCCCAGCACCCACAGTGGGCTCTACAACTAATTCTTGTTGGAATAAAATGTGTCTGTCACAGGTAAATCCCCAGACATGCACACACTCTACTGTCGCACACTTGGGTCTCTCCCAGCCCTCACACTCCCCCATCACATGACCTAAATCCATTCATACCTGACCAAACTCAAAGGTGACCCCCTCACCAGCTGCCTGGCACCAGCTCTGCAGCTGCTCCTCGAAAGCCTAAGAAAGGGGGGATGAGCTGATCCCTCAGGCTTTCCAGGGGCCTCTGGGACACGATTGAGGACCCAGGATCCCTCCTACAAACCCAGGTGAAGGTGGCACCTTTAAGTCCACATCCGGTGCCACGCGGAAGTCAAAACTGGCGCTCATAGTGGCAGGTACCACGTTATAGGCCACGCCACCCTCTAGCTTAGTCAGGTTCACAGAGGTCACGGCCCCCTCTTTCAGGTGGGGGTTTGACTGCAGCCTGTGGTGCCAGGGTAGGGTAGGGGCAGCAACAGATAAAAGGAGGTGGCTCAGACTCTATCCTCTGTAGTACCGCCTCCCAGAGCCACCCCTACCGCTTCCCAGGCTGTCTCACCTCTGCCATTCCTTTTCCCGGAATGCCAGGATGGAGCTCACAACCTTGTGCTATGAGAATATGAGGTTAGATGGGACAGGGCCTCAGGATAGAGCCTCCTGAACTCCCAGACTCCCTCCTGGGGTGCCACGCACCAGCTTCTCTGCTGCTGTGTCCTCGATGAAGCGCGAGCCGTGGCCTGGCCTCCCAGTGCTGGTGACCCGCACCCCTGGGGAGGTGTAGGGGAAAGGGAGTGTCTTCAGCACGAGAGGGGCTGGAGACACAGTCAGCCCTGGGGGGTCCAGGTCTCCCCCTCATTCCAGGCTCCTCTGGCCCGGCCCTGTCTGCCCTCAGGGCCCATAGCATAGAGCTGGTTTCTGCCCAGTCAGGGCTTGCCCTCAGAGAAGCTCAGGTAGGAAGCAGCCGGGAGGCAGAGGCCCTGGACTCAAGGCCTTCTCAGGTCTCAACTTGCTGTGCAACCCTTCATAGGACTGTGCCCTTTCTGGCCTAGCCTCCCACCTGCAGAGTGAGCCCTCCCTCCAAGCTCATACTTACACCAGGGACTCCGCTCACTATAAAAGACAGTGAAGGCATCAGTGGGGTTGGCCAGGCCTGAGGAGGGAAAGGGGGTTCAGAGGGTGGAGCGGCCCAGCCCCCACTAGCAGCCTCCTACCCCATGTCTGGCTGCTCAGTGGCTTGCCAACCTGCTTACCCTCATCCAGGGCGAAGCCTGCCCTCAGGGCCTGGAACTCTGGCCGCTGCACGAACAGCTCCATGCCTTGGTGACCCCCGACCTCCTCATCTGTAAAAGCGGCAGGGACATGAGATGAGGAGGCTGCCCCACCCCACCATCCCCTTTCCCAAAGGTATCTGAGCCACTCCTACCAGGCACAAAGGTCATATGGATGGTTCTGGGGAACTGGTGGCCCTCCACCTTCAGCCTTCTCACAGCCTCCAGGTACCTGATGGGGCATAAGCCAGGGGCAGGGGGAGCCACCAGATGCTCAGGCTGGCCCGGCAGGCGGGGACGGGCAGGACCAGCAGGGTGGATTCCTGTGCCCTGGACTCTACCCTACTACACCCTAGTAGGGACTCCAGAAAGTCCCTGCTCCTCTCTGGGCTCAATCTCCCTATCCATGCAATGGTCATGGCAGTAATTCTTGTCCAAGGGGTGAAGGTGTCCCTTGGCCTTGAGTTTCTCCAATCACCCCCCAGGTCCTGGGTCAATCCATTGGACCAATGGGGACATTGTGGGGGAGTGGGAATGGAGGACGCTCACTGGATGCTGATGCACTTCATGTCCTGGGCGCCCCTGGCATAGATGTAGCCATCAGAATCCTTGAAGGCCTCAAAGGGGTCGTGACTCCAATATTCCTGGGGGCAGGGATGGCAAGAGGAGCCCAAAGCCCAGATTTAGTCATTGATCCACTCTGGTCAGTGGTGGCCCTGCCGTAGGAGCCCACCATAGGGTTGGAATGACAGAAGGAGTGGTTGGGGGCGGGGGGAAGATGGGGGCTGAAGAAGGCAGCTGATTGCCATCCCCCATCGATGTTTCCTGGTTCCCACCCCTCAATCCCCACGCCACTCTGGCACAGAACTGTTGCTGGACAAAGGCTGCTTGAGTGGTGTAATGTCATAAGGACATTGAGAGTTAGTGTCAGGACCAGAACCAGGACCATGGGCTCCCTGAGGTTGGATCCTGGGGTCTGCATCATGTCTGTCCCCAAGGCCTGCACTACCCACCTCCCCAACCCCTTACACACCTTGAAGACAGGCACCACATCTGTGTGGGAGTTGAGCAAGATGGAGGAGAGTGTAGGGTTGGTGCCTGGCCAGGTCAGCACGGTCACCACATAGCCAGGTGCCACCTGGAGAGGGTCAGGAGGGGGTGGTCCGAGCAGGGTGAGAAAGTGCCCAGGCCCACCTCCCCTCCCCACTTAGGGCCCCAGGCTCACCTCCACTTTCTGGCAGCTCAGGCCCAGCTGGCGGGCTCTCTCCTCAAGGAAGGCCACTGCAGCTCCTGCAGGCACTGAGTGTCTTGGGGCTGCTTCTGCTTACCCATAGCTTCCCACCAGCTCAGGCAGCCCAGAGAGAGGAGCAAACCCAGAAATGGGCTGCTGCCTCCCCAACACAATCCACATCCCTCAGAGACAGCTGCATTTCCATCCCCAAGAAATAAGGTATTTTTGGCTGCTCAGTGACCCTTTCTGGAAGGTCAGGGGGATGTCTAGAGTTGGAGGAAGGTGTTATCTTCCTTAAATATGGTAAACTATGGCACAGAGACATGAAAATATTCACCTACCATCTCTCAGTTCATTAATCACAGAGCAGGAATTTGGACCCATATACACAATTCCCAGCCACCATTTTTTTTTCCTTTTCCTTTTTTTTTTTTTTTTTTTTTTGAGACAGGGTCTCACTCTGTCACCAAGGCTGAGTGAAGTGGTGCGATCTTGGCTTACTGCAGCCTTGGCCTCCGAGGTTCAAGCGATCATCCCACCTCAACCTCTCCCAGGTTCAAGTGATCATCCCACCTCAACCTCCTGCCTAGCTGGGGCTACAGGTGTGCCACCATTCCTGACTAATTTTTGTATTTTTCTGTAGAGACAGAGTCTTGCCGTGTTGCCCAGGCCAGTCTCGAACTCCTGGGCCCAAGCAATCTGCCAGCCTAAACCTCCGGAAGTGCTGGGATAACAGGCAGGAGCCACCTCCCAGGCCCTAGCCACCAAGCTTGATTCCCTAAAGGCTGTGGCCTTTGTCCAGCCCCAGTAGGCTTCTGAAGGGCCTCTCCTACTGCTGTGGCTGCCGCAGGCTTCCCCCACCCCTCCCGCCCTGGGGAGTGAGGTGAAGTTGTTCCTTAAGCAGCTGCCAGGAGTAACCTTTACAGCAGCAGAGCCTCTAGGGAAAGGGTTCCTCCATAACCTGAAGGGGCTGCCTCAGTCCATTTACTTGGGGAATGGCTGCAGGGGTTGGGGAGCCGTTTGGGGCAGCGGAGTGGGGCTCAGCTGGGTGACAGGGGTTGGAGGCTGATTTAAAGCACAGTCCCCATCCCTTAGGCCCCGTCACAGGCTCTGGAACTACCGTCTTCTCACCATAGTCAGGCTTGGGCTGGACGGTGCGGATGCGCAGGTACTGGCGGAAGAGCGTCACGGAGGGATGCTCCTCCTCGGGACCCTTGCTGGTCATGGCGCTGTGCGGGGTGAGCTGGGGGCAAAGAATGGCTAACTACCCCTCCCAGCCCCTGGACCCGGTGCGCTCCTGCACACAGTCCATCCCCCGGTGGCTCCCGGACCTCCCACAGGGGGAGGATACCGTGTCTCGGAGCTCCTGTTAAGGAGCACCCATTCTATTTCAGGCGCTGGGCTGTCCGCTTCCAGCATATTTCCTTATTTAATGTCCAAAAGAGCCTCATGAAGTTTGTGCTCAAAATGCCCACTTTATAGAGAAGAAAGCTGAGAGGCTCAGAGAGGTTCAAGGACAGCTCAGAGAGTAGCTGAGCAAAGTTTGAACCCAGACTTGTACTCCCTGCGCCCTCCTTAAAAAACAAACAACAACAACAAAAAACCCAAAACACCTCTCAATTTCCCGGCTTTCAAGCCACGGAGTCCCAGTCCCTCCACCCCTCCCCAGGGCCCCCACCTCACTCTCCTGTCGCTGGACTCACGCTAGTCCATCAGCGACAGCCCTGGACTGTGAACTGGACTCAGAGTCCTGCAAGGTCGAAGGCTCAGGACCGTCCCGGTCCGTCCCACCACGTGGCCGGGGCCTGATCTCGGGGCGGAGACCGAAGACAGCCAGTGAGCGCGGTCTCAGCGCTCGCTGCCGCGTCGGCGCGGACTTCCCCCGCCCCCTCCAACGCCGGCCTCAGCGGGATTACTGGAGGCTTAGTCTGGGATCCAGCCCCCGGGCAGCTGCAGCCGCAGCCGCGACCCGCGCCGTCCCACAAGCAGCGAGCTATGGCTGGCCCCGCCTTGACAGGCCCGCTCCGCCCCACACGACACGTCTGCCACTCCTGCCCGGGCCTGCGCCGGGAGCTCAGGACTGTCCCGCCCCCTGAGGGCGCCTCCTCCTTCAGCCTCCAGAGAGGGCGGGAGGAGAGGAGGCCGCTGCGAGGCTCTCAGATGCAGAGCTGCAAAGTCCTCGGTCTGCGCCCCTGCCCTCCTCGGCAAGTCTCCAACAGATCCCCTTTGCATGCCTCAGCCTCTCGGGGAGGTCCTCCCTGACGCCTTAGCTCCGCTTGTACTGGTTACTGGCCAATGTCTGTCCGCCCCACGCTGTGAGCTCCAGGAGGCTGTGAGCTCCGCTTCCTGGAAGGTTTGTCCCTGGCTGGGCTGAGCCGGGACACCGTTCCAGGAATATAAATGCATGGACAGGAACACGTGTGATGGTGTGAGCGTGCCACTGAGTGTGCAGTCTACCACTGGGTATGATCATGTGTGTGACAGTGCGAGATGGTGGGTAGGTGTGATGATGTCACTGTGAGTGGATGGAATTGCGACCCTGGATGACAGTGAGGAAACTCTCTGGCTTTTCTGCAGCCACGGAAGAGGGAGGCCAAACAGGCACAGGTGTCCCACTGGCCCCCTGCAGGCCACAGCTGCAGTTGCCTGCTTAGGCACGAGCTGCCCTTTGTACTCCCATCCAAGTCTGCCCTCTGCTCCAGGGGCTGAGTCAGCTTGGCAAAGGGTGAGAGACAAAGACTTCAATCTCTAGGCCAAGGAGGCAGGCTGTGGGGAGGGGATCTGTCCCACTTTTCCTGAGAGTTAAGTCTTGGCTGCTCACACATAACATGAGGGCAAATAGATTTTAACTCAGAACAATGCTGGCTAATTCTTTCTTTATTTAGGTATTTTTTTCATACAGAGTCTCACTCTGTCATGGGGCAAATAGACTTTAACTCATAACGATGCTGGCTAATTATTTAGCTATTTATTCATGTGGGCAAATAGACTTTAACTCATAACAACACTGGCTATTTAGCTATTTATTTTTTTAATACGGTGTCTCACTCTGTTGCCCAGGCTGGAGTGCAGTGGCTCATTCTCGGCTCACTGAAAACTTCACCTCTTGGGTTCAAATGATTCTCCTACCTCAGTCTCCCGAGTAGCTGGGATTACAGGTGCCTGCCACCACACTGGCTATCTTTTGTATTTTTTTTTTTTTTTGAGACACTTTAACTCTTGTTGCCCAGGAGTGCAATGGCGTGACCTCGGCTCACCGCAACCTCCGCCTACTGTGTTCAAGTAATCCTCCTGCCTCAGCCTCCTGAGTAGCTGGAACTATAGGTGTGCGCCACCACACCCAGCTAATTTTTGTATTTTTAGTAGAGATGGGGTTTCGTCATGTTGGCCAGGCTGGTCTTGAACTCCTGACCTCAGGTGATCTACCTGCCTTGGCCTCTCAAGGTGCTGGGATTACAGACGTAAGCCACTGCACCCAGCCAATGCTAATTCTTAAATCGCATTCCCCACACCCTCTAGGTTCCTGACTCCCTCAGCTTGGCTGTCCAAACCCTGGATTTCCCACCAGTCCCAGTGGTCATGCAGCAGCGTAATACACCCTGCCTCCCACAGCAATCCCCCACCCTTATACAGCCAAGTACTCAGTTATCCAGATTCATTCAGTCCTACAGCCACCCTCCAACCTAGGAGTTGCCATCATACCCGTTTTACAGATGAGGAAACTGAGGCACGAAATGGTGAGGCCAGGCACTTAGGAAGTGATGCACTCTTAGCCTTCCCGGGCTGCTGGAGCATCCCCTCCAGCTCCCAGGCCCAAAGTAGTACCAGACTTGCCTCCCGCTCACATCTCTACCACAGCATACCAGGAAATGGAACCTGTCACTTCCCAAGCAGGACAAATATGCTTTTTTATTGTGTCTGTGAGATGAAATGAGAAGTCCTGGCTGGGTCTGACCCTCTGGCCTCTGGCCTCTGGCCTCTGGCCTCCAATCCCAAGGGCTGTCTCCCTGGTTGGGGGAGGGTGGCAGCCCAGACTGTCCAAGCTCAGGCCAGGCTGGGACTGGGGAGTGGGTTAACTCAAGGTAGATGGTCAAGAAAGGCAAGCAGGGCATCGTGGAAGTCTTGCGGCTTATGGAGGTAACAGGCATGGCCTGCATTGCGTAGCTTCACCACGGAGTGGTTAGGCAGGTGGCGGAGCTGCCGCAGTGACTCTTGAGCCAGGATGTGGTCCAGCTCTCCATACAGGATAAGGGTTGGAGTCTGCAGGGCAAGGCAGGGGGCTGTGACCCTGGGACCTGATGAGCATCTGACCCCCAAGCCGCTTCCTAGGAAGCGTTCCCCAAGCACCCCAATTCTTCCATGCAAGATCAGGGATAAGGCCATGTCCCTCCAAGTAAGACTTGAGTCCTGAACCCCCCCAAGCCAGGGACAGGGCACCAGGACCTTTGAGATCCTTCTCCCAGTACCTTCACAGCCCAGAATTGCTCCTGGGTGTAGTTCTGGGTGGAGGTGGGTGCGATGGGCACGAATCCATGTAGCTGGTGGTGGCCTCGAATCAGGAAGGGCAGGGCATAGCGGCCACTCAGCGAGGGGCTCACCAACACAGCGTTCTGTACCTCCAAGTCCCGCAGTGCTTGTGCCAGCAGCTCCGCCCGCCCTGCCTCTGTGCTTGCCTCCTTCGAAGGTGCTGAATTCCCAAAACCTAGGAACAGCAGCAGGTACCAGCTGAGGGGCACTGGGAAGGGGTGCAGGACTTCCTACCCACCACAGTGGGGGAAAAAGTTGGTGACCAGTGGCACTGGCACACACTACCTAAAACTGTCCAGAAGCTACTTTTTTGGTAAGGTGATATGCCTGTTAGAAAAGCATATCTTGGAGGCCGGGCACAGTGGCTCATGCCTGTAATCCCAGCACTTTGGGAGGCTGAGGTCGGTGGATCACCTGAGGTCAGGAGTTCAAGACCAGCCTGGCCAACATGGTGAAACCCCCATCTCCACTAAAAATACAAAAATCAGCCGGGCGTGGTAGCACACACTTGTAATCCCAGCTACTCAGGAGGCTGAGACAGGAGAATCGCTTGAATCCAGGAGGTGGAGGTTGCAGTGAGCCCAGATCGCGCCAATGTATGCCAGCCTGGACAACAAGAGTGAGACTCTGTCTCAGGAAAAAAAAAAAAAAGAAAAGAAAAGCTTATCTTGGCCTGGCAAGGTGGCTCATGCCTGTAATCCCAGCACTTTGGGAGGCCAAGGTAGGCAGATCACCTGAGGTCAGGAGTTTGAGACCAGCCTGGCCAACATGGAGAAACCCCATCTCTACTAAAAAATACAAAAATTAGCAGGGTGTGGTGGTGTGCGCCTGCAATCCCAGTTACTTGGGAGGCTGAGGTAGGAAGATCGCTGGACCCAGGAGGCGGAGGTTGTAGTGAGCCAAGATCACCCCATTGCACTGCAGCCTGGGCAACAGAGCCAGACTCTGTCTCAAAAAAAAAGGAAAAAGAAAAGCACATTTTTCATTCATCATAATATTAGCAAAATGAAAAAGACTGAAATAATACCCAGTGTTATGGGAGACATGGGGAAATGGGCACTTTCATACATGACAGATGGCAGGATAAATCCATACAGCCTTTTTGGAGGGTAGGCAGTAGTTATCTAAATTTAAAAATGCGCGTCCTTTGGCCCATCAATTGTCTTCAGTAGCTACCCTAAAGAAATTATTGCTTACATGCTCAAAGAAGCATGTCCAATGATGCTTCAGCTACATTGCTTGAGTGTTCTGCCAGTAGAGGAATGACTGGATAAAGCCTGTCCATCCCTCCTGTGGCACACACTGCAGGGTTAACACTAGAGAGGGAGGTTTGCAGGGACATGCAGGATCCTCAAGACATGGTATACGGGCAGAAAACCAAGCTGCAGGTGGATGCGCTAAGCAGGCAGGACACCAATCACGTTTACAGCCCCCACCAGATAAGCCTCCATATTGAGTGGGAATACCCAGAAGAGGGTGTAGCATCCCCTAAACTTAGAGAGGGAGATAAATGTGGCATTGGTCTCTGAAAGCTTTGCTAGTTTTTCAATTTTTTTCATCCTCTATGACTCGATGACATTTTTTGATTTTTCTAATGACAAGAATGATAGGATAAATCATTTGTGTACTTAAAAACACAAAAAGCTATATAGTTTGTCATAGAAAGTATACTGCTTGGCTGGGCGCAGTGGTTCATGCCTGTAATCCCAGCATTTTGGGAGGCTGAGGTGAGTGGATCGTCTGAGGTCAGGAGATCGAGACCAGCTTGGCCAGCATGGTGAAACTCCGTCTCTATTAAAAATACAAAAATTAACTGGGCATGGTGGCAGGTGCCTGGAATCCCAGCTACTTGGAAGCTGAGGCAGGAAAATTGCTTGAATCTGGGAGGTGGAGGTTGCAGTGAGGTCATGCCATTGGACTCCAGCCTGGGCAACTGAGGGAGATTCGTCTCAAAAAGAAAAAAAAAAAAAAGAAAAAAAAAGAAGAAGAAAGTACACGCTTGTGAAGTGAGTCACGTTTCTATTTGCTCTGTGACCTGCAATTCACACTGTAGTGTTCGTGGTAGAAAATAAAAACACAGATTTTTCATAGTGCCACCTTATGTTGTGACCTGCTACTGCTTGTCCAGACACTGGGTCTTAGGGCTTAGAGCTTCCTTAGATGAAGGGGTGGGGGTGCTCACCTGGAAGGTCAAGGGCCACGGCCCGGTAGCCCCTCTGCGACAGCAGCTGCAGTGTGCCCAGCTGCTCCCACGTATGCGAGTTAAAGGCCTTTCCATGAAGCAGCACCACCTGCACCCTGCAGGCACACAGGGGAATGCATGTGCTGAGGACCTGGTGTAGCCTGCCTTTCTTTCTTCCTAGCCTTCTCCCATTGCCCTCCCAGGCCCTAAGCACCCTGAGTATAATGGGGGTCCCACACAGGGACTCCCCTTGGGCCTAGTCCGTCCACTAGACCCTTGGGGCAGCACCTACCTGTGTGCCCGGTTGAGCGGGAGCACCTCGCGGTAAAAGATGGGGGAGTTGCCAGGGGTGCGACCAGCCAGGACTGTGACATTGGGGTCTCCCCAGAGCCAAGAAGTCTGCTTGAGGGGGCCCGGCAACCCCACATAGAGTAGGAGCATGAGCAGCAGACCCAGGCCCAGCAGGGCTACCTGGGACCGGCTCATGGAGGTCTGTACCACAGTCTGGAGGAGCAGAGGAGAGGGAAAAGAGGCTGGGACTGAGCCCCTGCAAAGGCCCCTGGACCCCACCCCAAAACCCCACCCAGAGTCCCCAGCTCTAGCCCTTACCCTTTCCCTTGCTCTGGGAAAAGGACTGGGGTTTCACACTCGACTACTCCACATGCCAGGGCAAAGGCTCAGATACCTCACAGTATGAGGAAGTGCATCTGAGCTGTCCCATGGCACACAGCATGCTTCGTGACTGCCACCATCACGGCATCAGTTGAAGCCACTATGGTTCATCAAGCGCTTATGACAGCAGGCCCTGAGTGTGGCCCTTCACATACAAGGTTCTTTTCCACCAAGAAGGCTGGGGAGCACATGTGATTTTAGGTCTCTTATAGGCGAGGAGATAGAGGCTCAGAGAGGTACATTCTCTTGCCCAAAGTGCCAAGTAGCAAGTGGGGGAATTGAGGTTTGAACCTAAGACTGGGCTTCTAACTACCAGGCCACACTTGGATTGCCAAGGAGGAACCTGTGGAGCCAGGAGGTGATGGATGAACCGGAGCCTTGCCGGTGGAAAAAGTGGTGAGGGCTATCAAAGGAGAAAGACGATGTGCAGAGGGACCTCCCACTTGAGGGCATGTTTAGAAATGGTGCTTTTCATCTCACTGCACTTAATACTGCTAAAATCAGAACGTGCTTTACAATCACATTATAACTAACAGTCTACCCCAGCTGTTTTGAAGAGGCTCACAGAGAATGTCTGTGATAGAGGAAAATGCTGAGGAGTGAGGGGCTTCAGGGCCAGGGAGGAGTGTGGTATGCCTGGAAACGAAAAGTGCGGTGTGGAGTTTGGAGAGATGAATGCCGCCTGCCACTCCCCATCCCACACACAGACAGCTTCCGGCCAAATGACCTGCTTCATGGACTCCTCCAGTCTGGGGTCTCTGCCACCCCAGAGGACAGCCCTTAGGACCCAGGATTCAAATAGGGAGGCCTTTGAGACTGCTACTTCCTGGCATGTGTCTTCAGTTTGTCAGTAAGATGGGATAACCTCGTGGCTGCCCTCCCAAACTTCCTGTGAGATTTAGATAATACCGTGGGCTGGAACAGGGCTGTTCCTGTCATTTCTTGAGCATGCTTGCTTCGTTCGGGGAGTCCAGCAAACACATCTTTATTGAGTGCCAATTGGGAGCCTGCCCAAGCTAGGAGCCAGGGGCCTCTCTTGGGCCCTACTCATCCCTCCGGGATGCTTTGGGGATGTTTCCCGAGCCTGCATCCCCAGGCTCCGAGGTCGGGGGGTTTGTGGTTGGCAGCCTCTCTGGTGTTTCTCAAAAACCAGGACCTAGCGGAGGAAGAGCGGGTTCCTGTTTTCTTCCAGACCATGCGCAGCCTCGGACGCGCATCTCCAGCGGGGCGTTAGCCCAAGTTCCCGCCGAGCGTGAGGGACCTTTCCTTGCTGTCCACGCGGGGCGCCCCCGCGCTTCTCCAAGGAGGTAAGGGCGGGGCTTAGGCTGTTGCCTTGGAAACCCAGGTTGCCAGCAGTACTAGGCAATTGTGGCGGACCTGCAGCCGGCCGCCTTTGGAGATATGCGGGGGCAGGGTAAACTGTGCCCGCGTTAGGTCATTGGAATATGCGTGGACAATGACACCCAAGTGCACACACACACAAAGACGAGTCTTGCCCCTACACACTTTCTTTTGTACAAGCTATTCCCTGCATGCACATGCAGCCTCCTTGTACATGCAGCTTCCTTACACACACGGGCCCGTGTGCAATCAATCCCTTGTATTGGTACCCTCGAAATCACCTAAGCAGTCAGGCATCAGGAAGGCAGACTGACGGAGACGCACACTTTCAAAACCACATGCTGATCCTCAGAAATACTCAAGCACTGTCATATACACAACCGTAAGACTACACGCTCACATAAGAAAGACACATGCACAGGAAGGCAGACATACACACTCACCAACCCCCAGAAATGCACACATACGCAGACATGTAGACACATACCCTTAAAGTCACACGCACACAGAAATACACTCAGAAGACCCACACTCACACAAGCAGGCAGACATCGACGAACACACCCCCCAATATAAGCGCGCAGAAACACACCCTAACGGACACCACACAGGCACATGAGCGTACACATACATACTCCCAGACCCCCAAGAACACACGCAGACCCTGCGCGCACACACAACACGTGTGCACACGCACACTCGCGGCCCCAGCGTCCGCTTCTTCCGCGGGACTCTGCCCCGGAGCGCTGGGGCAAGGGGCGGGGTAAAGATGGCCCGCCCCCGGGCCACCGTCCGGCCTCCCTCCCCGGGGACACTCACCGGGCCGAGCGGGAGGAGCGGGAGGAGCGGGCGGACCCCGCCCAGGCGGAACCAGCAGCCGCACAGCGCCCAGACCATGGCTGCCTTCGCGGCTCCGCGGGCCGCTCCCGCTCTAGGCGGCCGGGAGCGCGGCCACCGAGGCGCGCTTGCGCACTCCCCAGCCGCCGGCCTACCGCCCAGTTACCGAGTCGCCTGCGCAGAGTGGGTGCTGGGGGCAGAGCCCCAACTCTCTCTGGCCCGCCGCCCGCCCGGATTTTTGGAATTGTTTTTGACCTGAGGGCCGGCGGGGATCCAGGTGGCTTCTTCCCAGCGGAACGTCTCCACCCTCGCTCAGTTCTCTGGCCTGTATAATGGAGTTAAGGATAAAACCCACCGCACAGGGTTGTCCTAGGTTCTTAGGGACGGGTCAAACCTCAGAACAGTGTCTGGAGCAGAGGCCTCGTTGTATAAATGCCAGATACTGTTATGCAGCAGCTCTAGGTCTTGGCCCAGCCACTTTCCTGACTTCTACCCAGGCCATCCCACCCCACTCCGCCCCGACGCACACCCCGACGCACACCCACAGTCAGAGCCTGGGCTGGCCCCTGGGCTCCTTCAGGTCTACTCCTGGCACCTGCCCTGGTTGGCGATATGTTACCAACGTCTGGCCTGTCCCAGGCCCAAGGCTCCGCGTGGCGACCGGGCCCAGCACAGTGAGGCTGTGCAGAGCGCGTTTACTCCTCCTTATTGGTACCCTGCAGAGGTTGGCAACATCTGACCTGCTCTACAGGCAGGAAACAGGCTCGGAGGCATTGTGAAAACGATCGAGGCCACTTGGCTGGACACTGGCGGAGCTCCTCACTGAAACCTGTCGGGCTTCAACTCCGTGCCAGGCGCACAATTCCATGTCAGACCGTCAATCTGCCCTGGGCAGTTCTGGCTGGGGGATGAGGGGGATGGGGAGCAGGAAGAGAGCAGCAAGGATGCGATACCGAAGGAACTTTCCTTTTCAGACCGCTCCATGTCATTGTGGGGCAGGTAGCTGAGGAGTTTGAGACTGTGCTCAGCACCGCGTTTGGGGCATGTGGGACCGAGAGGCTTGGGGAAACTGAGGCCGCTGTGAGAACGACAATTTAGCAGGGACTATGGACCCTGCGAGCTTGTGGCCACAAGAGGGCGTCCGGGAGTACGGCCCAGTCCCCGCCCTTTTGGTTGGGGCCCGACCTCTTCCCGGAGTTCCTCCTCCGGCCCCATCCACCGCCCGCACTTGCCTGCCTCCCTTCTGCGCGAGTCCACGCAGCTCCCCAGGTACCCGCCCTGCGCTCCTGACCCCTTCTTCTTCTCTCCAGTCAAACCCCAACCCCACCTACCCCAAGTCTTCCTTTCTCGGATTCCTGGGTCCCCTCCTTCGGGGTTGCCACCATTCCCTCTCCGTGCTCCATTCCAGACCTAGCGAGCCAGAACAGTGGTCCGCGGAAGGAACCTGACCACGAGGTCAACGCGTTGGGCCCCAGCTGTCAACGCGTTGAGCACCCCGCGTCCTAGGCGGGTCGCCTTACTCTCTGGGCTCTTCGCTTTCCGCCTCTAGAAAATGGGCGTTCGGGTGTGGAGGCGTGCGCCTGTGATTCCAGCTACTGGGGGTGAGGCGGGAGGATCACTTGAGCCCAGGAAGGTGGAGGCTGCGGTGAGCCATGATTGCACCACTGCATTCCAGCCTGAGCGACAGAGCGAGATCCCTTCTCTTAAAAGAAAAAAAAAAGATGAAGAAAATGGGCTTTTAGTCTGGGCGCAGTGGCTCACGCCTGTAATCCCAGCATTTTGGGAAGCCAAGGTGGGCGGATTACTTGAGGTCAGGAGTTCCAGACCAGCCTGGCCAACAGGACGAGACCTCGTCTCTACTAAAAATACAAAAATTAGCTGGGCATGGTGACAAATGCCTGTAAACCCAGCTACTCCGGAAGCTGAGGCAGGAGAATCGCCTGAATCCAGGAGGTGGAGGTTGCAGTAAGCTGAGATCATGCCACTGCACTCCAGCCTGGGCAACAAGAGTTTCCAAAAAAGAAAAAGAAAATGGGCTTTTTACCTCAATTTTGGCTCCCTTTGGCCTGCGTTGCCAACCCACGACCTGTAAACCTGTAACTTACTGTTGAAGTACCAGAGTGGGTACTTACTGCTGATTGAGCAGTGACCCCTTCCTACGTGGTAGGCATGGCACATGCATCGCCTTATTTAATCCTGTCAACTACTTGTGACCTAGTGCTATTGAATTATCCTCATTTATAGAAAAAGATAATAACAATGAGAATAAGAACAGTAATCTCAGTGGGAGCCCCACATATTGAGTTTTTACAGCAGGCACTCCCACTGATAATTTTTTTCTTAAACTTACTTCCTAATTCTTGAGGTTGGCTTTATTGTTCCCATATTTCAGATCAAGAAGCTGAGGCCCAGGGTTACACAATAAAGTGAATGGCAGAGGCAGAAATAACATCTATGTCCTCCTGAGCCCAAAGCATGTTCCTAAAGTTCTGGAAGCCTCCTGGAGGCTTCCTTGCTGGTCCTGTGGGATCCCCACTCTGTCTGTGGCAGCCTCCCTGCTCCACCTGGGCAGGGTGTTCTGTGGCCCCTCATCATCATGGCTTTGAATCACAGGCCCTTCACCAGCACAGCAGCAGCAGGCATGGCGGCAAGCGTGGAGCAGCGTGAGGGCACCATTCAGGTGCAGGGCCAGGGTCTCTTCTTCCGAGAGGCCCGGCCCAGCAGTGGGCAAGCTCGCTTCTCTGTACTGCTGCTGCATGGTATCCGCTTCTCCTCCGAGACCTGGCAGAACCTGGGTACACTGCACAGGCTGGCCCAGGCTGGCTACCAAGCTGTGGCCATTGACCTCCCAGGTACTTAAGGGGCAGACTTCTGGGCAGGGGTTGGGGAGGTCTCATCAGGGACCCACAGGTGGGGGGTATAGGATCGGGAGGACCCAGCCAGGCTGGGCCCTGAGCTTGACAGAGTTTAGTCAAGCACACTGCAAGGGCCTCTGAGCAGTCTTGATCCAGATGTGGTCCTCACCAACCAACTGCTCCACTGTTACCTGGGCAGTGTCTCAGTGTCTCTGAGCCTCTGTTTCCTCAGCTGTAATGGGAAAAAAAACACACTCATGTTTGGGGCTGGCTCTAATGAGAATGGAATGAGATAATCCATGTGGCTAGTACGTGACACAGAGTAATGGGTGCTCAGCAAATTGGAAGTAAAATATTTTGACTGTGTCATAACTATAGGCTTTTGGAAGCCCTAAGGAGTGAGACCTGAGTCTTCTGAAGCCTTAGGATACGAGGCAGGGCCTGGTGGGTGGCCAGGGCCCCAGTTGTGATCCCACATGCAAAGCCCTGAGCTGGGTTCCAGGGTAGGTAGGGTCAGGGCCCAGACTGCCTGTCATAACCCAGATGGCTGGGTCCCAACCCTTGGTGCCAGGTATGGAAGGGGCAGCATGGCTGGCCCAATCCCCTCATGCCAGGGATGGTATGGTTTCCACAGGGCTCAAGGGCAGGCCTCCAGCCCAGGCAGGATTATTTCCAATGGTGAGTTGGCTTGAGCTTCAGGGTGAAGGTCTGGAGCTAATCTTGTTGGTGAAGCCTGAATGACTGGAGGAGGAGCTATGAGTGCAGAATCTGCCCCTCAGCCACTATCCTTCAGGAGCCTCTCCTGTGCCAATCCGGGCCAGCTGCTTTTCACGCAGTTAATTTTCACAGTAATCTTAAATGGCAGATACTTTTGTTTTCCCCCTTTAACAGATGGGGAAACTGAGCAGCTGAGAGAGGACTGAGGGAACCCACCCCAGGTCACATAGACAGGAGATGCAGAATTGGGTTCTGGACCCAGACTTATTGGGCTTCACAGCTTGATTCTATCCAGGACACTTACTGCTGGGGAGACAGGCACAGACATGGAGACAAATGCCTCATGCTTGGCACAGATAGGATAGAGTGAGGCTACTGTAGGAACAAACATGGGCACACTGGATGTTATAGGAACCTGGCCACAGAGAAAGTGACGTAGGAGGGCTTCCTGGAGAGAGGGACCATCTCCCTTGTTTTGCCATTCACTGCTCTGGTCTTGTCTCTTCCACACCTGAATCCCTGCAGGTCTGGGGCACTCCAAGGAAGCAGCAGCCCCTGCCCCTATTGGGGAGCTGGCCCCTGGGAGCTTCTTGGCGGCTGTGGTGGATGCCTTGGAGCTGGGCCCCCCAGTTGTGATCAGTCCGTCACTGAGTGGCATGTACTCCCTGCCCTTCCTCACGGCCCCTGGCTCCCAGCTCCGGGGCTATGTGCCAGTGGCCCCCATCTGCACTGACAAAATCAATGCTGCCAACTATGCCAGTGTGAAGGTACCCTTGTGTGGGAATCTGAGGTGTCCCTGCCAGGAGCAAGGAGCAAGGAAGGCCCATCCCTGGGTCTTCCTCATCTGGGGGCTGGGTAACCAAGGGGTGTCTTCTGGGAGGAGCTGGCCACCCAACTCCACCCTTTTGGTTTACTCAACAGGCTACTGTGCCAAGCCCTGTGCTAAATTGTGTTCTGGGGTGAACACCAATCTGTTCCTCCATGCACTGGGCCAGCTTGTCTCCCTCCCTCACATGAGGTGGTCCCAGGGAGAGACTGAAGTGGTGGGGAGGGCTGGAGCTGATATGGCAGGTCCCTGTTGACTCTGCCCCCCACCTTTCCTTCCTCTCAGACTCCGGCTCTGATTGTATACGGAGACCAGGACCCCATGGGTCAGACCAGCTTTGAGCACCTGAAGCAGCTGCCCAACCATCGAGTGCTGATCATGAAGGGGGCGGGGCACCCCTGTTACCTGGACAAACCGGAGGAGTGGCATACGGGGCTGCTGGACTTCCTGCAGGGGCTGGAGTGAAGCACAGCACTGCTGCAGGGGGTGGGCTGCCTGCCTGCTCTGATCTCTCTCTCTCTGTCTCTCTCTCTCTCGCACGCTCTCTCTTCTCTCATGGGCTCTGGCCCATGCACATGCAACAGGTGCGTCTGTTTATATGTCTGTCTGGGTTCTTGTCTTTTGTAGTCTGTCTTTTCTGTTTCTTTCTTTTGCAGTGATAGACTGAGGAGGTAAAATCAAGAGAAAGAAACCTCAGGAATCAAGGAACATAATCTGGTGGAGGGTAATCCTTTAGATGACCTTCTGTTCTTCCACTTTCCTGCCTGGCTTTTACTCCTTCCTCTGCTCTGCCCAGCCTTCCCCTGCCACCCGTCCTCCTCCAAATGCCCTGGAGGCCAGCCCTTCCCCCAACACCCACTTCCCCACATCCATACATGCCCACATGCACGCTTACATGTTTAGAGCCATCCATGTTCCCCAATAAGACCCTTCACTTGAGAGCAACTGCATAGGTACATGTAACTCTGGACCAGCATGCACATTCTCATGTGCAGCTGTGCATATACACACATGCATACTTGAGCCTCCACACAAGCACTTGCACACATGAGCACTTCTAACCATGGCTGGGGAGGTGCAGACCCCATGGGCCAGCCCTTGCAGGAGACCCTTTTGCAAGACTTAGGGTGTGGCCAGCCCTGAAAGCTACTCAGCCACAGGTTTCAGCTGGCCCCAGGCCAGAAGTGCCCCCCAGAAAGGGAGGGCCACCGCTCTGTCCCCTTGCTTTTACCCTTCCTTCTGGGTGCTCTGCATCTCCCCAAGTTACCAAGCCTGAGGCTTCTCAGCGAAGCTTGATTCCTGCTGTGAGGCTTGAGGGGTGGGAGCCAGAGTGGAGGTCGGTGAAATAAAGTGATGCAATTAGATCTCACCGACTCCTGCGTCTAAAAAGCGCCGCCCCTCCCCCACCCCTGGGACCAACACTGTGGGCCCCTCCCCCACTCCGGCAGGACCAGATGGTCCCCCTGCCCTTTGTCCACCAGGCCAGATGGAGAGGAAGGGAGATTGGATTCCCCTCCCCACCCACACATACCCAGGTGCCAAGAGACTCAGCTGTGGGGGGAGGTGGAGGTCAGTGGGACCAGGCTGAGCCGATTATGGAGGAGAGGGGGAGGATAGTTGCTCCCCCGGGGGCGAGCGGGGGGAGGTCCGGGGGACTTGAGAACAGTTCAGTTCCTCCTCCACTACTATCCCTTCCCCAGTAAAAGACTCAACGGAGCCCGTCCCTTGCGACCCTAGCCCCAAAAGGAATTCCGGGGTTAGATTCGGGGTTATCACAGGGGCGGGTGCACAGGGCCACACGACTCTCAGGCCCCTCCTCCAGCCTGTCCTGCGCGGACCAGGGCCGGGCCGTGCAGCTGTGGGTGGCCGAGGGGAGCGGGTCTCGGTGGGCGCGAGCCCGAGCGGAGGATGGCGCACAGGGAGCAAAGCCAGGACCAAAGCCGGGAGCTGGGCGGGGCGCGGGATCGCAGACGCAGCTCTGAGGGACCCTGGCCTGGAGTGAAGCGGAGCGGGGGCTGGCGGCGGGGCCGAGGCGGGGATGGGGGGTGCAGGGGGCTCGGCAGAGGCGTCGGGCGGCCGGCCTGGGCCGGAAGGACTGGCCTGGCCAGAGCTGAGGGGCTCGGAGCTGGGCGCAGCGCGGGCGGCGCGGGGAAGGGGCTGGGAACCGCGCTTCAGTCCGGACGCCCCTTGTCGCAACCCGCGGGGCTCTGGGAGCGGCAGGGGAAGAGTCGCCCGAACCCTCCCGGAAGCGGCCGCCGCTCGGGGCGCACCGCGGCGCGCGGGGCGGGGCGGGGCGGGCGGCTGCGGCACTGGGGCTGCTGGGGCGGGCCTGCCGCGCTGTAATCGGATCCGGGGAGGGGGCGGGGAGGGGCCGGGCCGGGCGGGCCGGGGGGTTGGGGGGGGCGCGGAGCCGGGCTCCGGGCCGGCCGGGCTCCGCGCCTGTCAAACCCCTCATTGTTCGCAGCTGATGTCACTCGCAGTTGTGAGCGGCCGCCTCTCCCGGGGACAATGTGGGACTGAGCGGCCCAGCCGCCGTGCCGCCGCCGCCGCCGCTGCAAGACAGCCCCATAGAGGTAGGGCGCGGGCCGGGCGGGGCACGGCGGGCCGCGAAGTTTGGGGGTTCGTCCGGGGGCAGGGAGCCCGTGCCCGGATCCCTCGGTTGGGGTCCCGGGTTTGGAAGACTGCGAGACTGCGAGGAATACGTTCCCTGTCCCACACGGCTGGGGCCCGCACAGGTTGGGGGCGCTGGTCTGCCAGAGGAGCCTCGGGCACCAGGGAGGGGCTTCCTGGACCTTAGATCCCAGATTTGAGGCCCCCATCCCACTGGCTGTTTCTATCCTTTGGGCCTGCTCCTCTCTCTGTCACCTGCTCTGGGTTCTAGTTCTGCTCCATCTCTGCCCTCATCTGCCACTCCCCTGTAGCTCCTGGCTGGGCACATACCCCTTCCCATCCTCTGCAGTCCTTGGGTGAGCCAGAGACAGACCTCCAGGCCAGGGGTGTATGGAGATGACAGCGGGGGGCTCAGAGTGGTCCCTCTTGCCCCATAGCTCTTCAGCCCTTCAGCTCTGACCTACCTTCTTGGCTGGGGTCCTGGGGAGTGGGGGTGGGAGGTTCTGCTACTCACTTCAGCCTGGCTCTCATGCCTGCCTGGCCAGGAGAGGGAGGTGCCTGCTTCCTTGCTCCCCTATCCCTGGCCCGCCATCTTGAGACCTGTGGCACCCAGTGCCCCACCGGGCCCCAGCACCCGGTGGGGTGGTCTCCAAGGTGATGCACCCAGGACCAGTTGCATTCCTTTCTCCCCACCAAGCCCAGGATGATCCTGTTCATGCTGAACCCACAGGACATGTGTTCCCAGGGGCTCTCCTTCTGCCACAAAGGCTCTTGGAACCCATGAACTCCCTAGGAGCTGAGCTTCTGCCCTCCCTGTTCCCTGGGTCACCCTCATTGCCTCAGGACCAGTACCTGGGACCCTATGTTTTCCCCATCTGAAAAATCTCCTGGCCTTTCCAGGTCCTGGAACTCCCTCAACCTCTAGGGCACCCCCATCCCAGCCCCCACCCCCTAGCCTTCATCAGCATGCAGGCTCAGGCTGCCCAAACACAAGGGGATTGTTCTTCTTGCATGCTCAGGGTGGGGGGCTGGGAGCAGGCAGCCCACACACCCTGGCAGGCCCAGGCCACGAGGAGGCTGGTTTGCCCCACCCTGTGTCCCCAGACAGGCTGTCCACCCTCCTACTCCCATCACTGCTGCCCCTGCAACCGCCATCACCATTGCCCAGTGGCGCTGACCTCTGGAGGAGAGCTCTGAGCTGCACAGGTAGACCCCCTGGGTTCCCTAGCTCTGCCAGTTGCCTCCCATGTAGCCTTACAAACGTTTCCGTTTCTCTCTGGGCCTCGGGCTCCTCTTGTGATCGGTGAGGCCTTTCCAGCTGTGACAGGCTGAGTCCAACTCCACTCTGTGAAATGTACCCCACCCCCCAGCTCTTCTTCCAGTCCCCCTTTTCCATAAGAAGACCCACTCTGCTCCCACCCCCTGAAAACCTAAAGCACAGCCCAAATCCCCCACCCCAGCAGCATACCTCAGAAACCCCTAGTCCTGGTAAAATAGTAGGAGTAGGGCTGGGGATGCTGAGAAAGGAACCAGGAATCCTGTCCAGGCAGATCCTAACTCTGCCCATGTGGCTGGTCCCTCATGTCTGGGTCTTCTCACTCTACTCTCATTACTCCTCTGGGAACCTTAGCCCCATCTTTGGTTCGAAATGTCCCCAGGCCCCGTGAGCCTCAACTCTTCTCCCTGCACACTGAGCCTGATCCTGTCTCAAATTTCCTCTTTCTGGAGCTCTGTGTATCGTGTAAAGACAGGCTCAGAAATGCCCAACGGGGACTTCTTTGAGTTGCAGCAACATCTTTGAGGGGCACAGGGGCCTGAATGATCACATTGACTTGGAATCCTGGGGAGGGCTACACAGAGGAGGTGGCATTTGAGAAGGATTTTGACAGAGAGTGAGGAGGATGGGCATTTTGAGCTGAGGTCTGCCTGGACAAAGCCTGAAGGGCTGGAGGTGCTAAGTGTGTTCTGCAGCCTGGGATGTGTGGAGGATGGGGTGGAGATGAGACGAGAGGCAGGGGCTGGATCATGTGGTCCTTGATGGCCTGTCCGTGGAGCTCAGGCTTTATTCTTTGGGCACTGGGGAGCCATGGGTAGCTGTTGAGCAGCAGAGTAAGCATATAGTTTTCAGCACAGAGAATGGGAGCTAGAGACCTTTCTCAATGTGGATGAGACAGTGAGGGGATGGGTAGCATGAGACTGTGGCCTTTCTCCTGGAGCCCAGCAGGGGCCAGGCTTGACTTGGTTTACCTTGGTTCTGAAGGCTCCTGGGGGGGCTGCCTAATAATGCTGTAAAGGAAGCTGTAACATTTCTGGCACCTGCCAACTTGTCAGGGCTGCCTTTCCCTTCCTGGCACTTTGTCTGTGTGGCAGATCTGAATGAAAAAGCCAGAGGCTGGAGCTTGTGGACCCCAGGATGCTCACCTGAGGCTCCTTACTCCCCTTCTTCTCTCCCAACTGGAGATGGTTGGCCATCCTGGGAGGCTGGGAGGCCGAGAGGCTGGGCACATGTGTCCGAGGATGCTGGGGCAGTTCTTGTGAAGGCCCGGCTAGTCAGAAGAGTGAGCATCCCCAGAGAAGGGGATGGGCAGGAGAGTTAGGAGCCCTCGATGCAGACCTGCTCAGGCTGAGGGTCCACCGCCACCACACCCTGCCTCCCAGGATGCTCTGCGCCATTCCCCAGCATCACTGGGTGTGGCTAGCGTGGCTGGGAATAGGAGAAGGAGGCTGCTAGGTGGGGAGCTGGGGGTGCTGAGGGGATGGGGGGATATGAGATGGAGAGTGAAGCCCAGGTGGGTCCACAGGCCCCAGCTGGTCCAGACATTCTGGCCAGCAGAGCGGAGGGAATCCCCCAAGGGGGCGGGCCAGTCTACTTGAATCGCCTGGCTCCAGGGGCCCTCCCCTCCCCTGGATTGTTCTTGCTCCAGAACAAAGGCAGGGTGGACACTTGATCCCTGCATGTGGGGGGAGCTGGCTAAGCCCCCAGCCCTTTGGGCAGCTGTCATGGGAGAGAGACAGCTGGGGGGGAGGGGCAGGAAGGGGGCAGTCGCCATCGCTTACACAGCTGTCACCCCCCCACCCCCTCCAGCCTGAGTGGCAGAAAGCCAGGGACAGAAGGAGTGGGCACCAAGGCTGGGGAGGGGGCCTGGGAGTCAGGAGGGAATGCCCGATGTCAGAGGTCTGGTGTGAGCTTGGTATGTTCTGCCAGAGAGCCCTGCTGACAGAGGGGGCTGGGCACCCTCGGAGGTGAGCTGGAGGTCAGTGTGGCATGTTGTGTGGCTGCCACGTGGGTGGCCTGGCAGAGACCCAGAGCCCACCAGGCTGCAGCAGCAAATAACTCCCTAGAGCCCCAGTGAGGGCAGGGGGAGCCAGTGATGCCTTATGGGGCTGCTTGTTCATTGGGCCCTAGGAGAATAATTTGGAAGACATGGGTCAGGACCCCTTGATCTTTCCTTAAGATGGCAAAAGCCTTGAGAGTCTTTCAGAACAGGAAGGGTGCAGAGAGACCAGCAACTCTCTTGTTACCCCCAGCTCCTAAACACAATACAGGTGGGTAAACCGAGGCCTAGGCCAGATGAGGAACTGGCCAAAGTTACCCACTGGACTTGGGGTGGTGGGTCTCTGCTGGGGACCCAGGCATATTTTCATGGCAGAAGCTCCAGTTCTGGCAATGTTCCAGACCTCCTGCCCATTTTTTCCTGGAGCCACAAGAGGTGATGTGGAGATGGTATGGGGACAATGTCAGGTCTCCCACTGGTTACCATCCCAAGGGGGTCCTTGAGCCCCAGAAAATTTTGGAACTTATGTCTGAGGCTCTGGACAAGTTGTCAGTCCTTTCCAAATAGTATCCCTGTCTACGAGCCAGGCAAAGTTCTCAGAAACTACTGAATCCCAGTCCCCACTTCCGAAGGAGCCTGCCCTCCAGGAAGAGGACTAACAGATCCAGACAGGAGCAGCCTGAAAGGGAGGCAGATGGGGCTTTGGATAGCCCCACACTAGCAATGCCAGTCCCACCATGTCCCATCTCTCTGTGACCTTGGGCAGGTTACTGATCCTCTCCAGGCATCAGGTTCTCCTGTGCAGTGAATTCATCTGCTCAGCTAACCAGTATGTTAGCTGAGTTCCAGCTGAGCTCAGTCTGTTCTGAGCACCTTCTCTGGCCTGGCTCTGAACTGAGCCCTGGGGACGTAAGGAAAGTCAGCAGCCTTGGCTTCTGCTCTAAGGGGCTCCTGGGCTCCTGGGCTTGGCTGTCCAGAGAGGCAGAAACAAGCACATCATCACAAGTGCTTTGATGGGGGAAGTGCAGGCAGCTGGGGGAAAGTCTAGCAAGGGCAGCCAGCGTGAGGCTGGCCAGGATGCTCGGAGAGCACAGTCCCTGCATCCACTGCTCATCTCCACCCTCTGGAGTACCTATGGCAGAACTCAAATGTAAGGGGAGCAGCTGCACCCAGGGGAGCAGGGTGTCACCTCTGTTGGAGAGGTGAGGAAACAGACCTTACGCTGTATGGTGGCCTGCCCGGGCTTCTGAGAAGGAGCCAGGCTGGGAGCCCCCTTCCCCTTCCGTGCTCACACTCTGGCTAGCAAGGGGAGTTCAGAAGAGGGCGTTGGACAGAACTCCATGCCCTTTCCTGTCATGTCAAGATGGGGCAGGGGGCTGAGGAGGAAGGCACCCAGAGATCTCTGGAGTATTTCAAGCCCAGCACACTCGTCCTTCGCCCCCACACCCCCCTGGGCAGGAGGAATTTGCTGTGTTAGGGCTTGGTCTTGGCTCAGACTTAGCACCAGTTGGTCCCACTCCGTTTTCCCCATAGGGTTCTGGCCCCCTAGTGAGCTCCCCATCAAGGCTGAGCCTTGGCAGGAGACAGCCGCCTAAGGAGAGGGATTTCCAAGCAGGATTAAGGTTCAGGATTAAGTTGGGCCTGAAAAGGGGTCGGGTGGGGAGGGCTGGCGGCGGAGCTAATCCCAGCAGCTAATCTCAGGCTCCACCTTCCTCCATCAGTTAATGGCGTTGACATTCCTGCAGCCCACCAAATCCTTTTCTTACCCATCACGCAGTGCCAGGGAGAGGTGTTCCCTCCATTTTATGAGTGAGGAAATTGAGACTCAGAGCCCAAGTGACTTGCTTCTGGTACAGTAGAAAGTGTTCCAGGCTGGGAATGTGGCCAGCCTGGACACCTCTTCCCTCCTGTTCCCAAGGCCATTTTCAGCACATAGGAGAGAGACTGGAAACCAATGTGCAGAACCGCCAGTGCCCTGACACCCTGTGCCCCGCCCACTGCAGCCCAGTGCTGAATGAACCCTGCCCAGAGGTGTCTGTAGTGAGCCTCTGCTCTAGTGACTTCCAGTAGGTGGGAGTGGCCTCTGGAGGTGTGGCTCAATTCTCCCCTCAGTCCCCACTCAAGCCTTTACCAGGCAGGGCAAGACCTGACCATATCTGAGGCCTCCCTCCCTCCAAGACTTCCCATGGCCGCTCCAGCTTCCTCCACAACTGCTCCTCTGTGCTCCAGCCAGGAGAGGATCTGGCCTCTGGATGCAAGTGCCTCTTGTATGGAGTAAACTTTCAGCCTGAACTCCACCTTCAAGCCCGCATCCACAGAGGTTCCCTCTTCCAAGAGGTCAGGGAGGAGGCTCTCCTCTCTGGACTCCCATAGATTCCTGGTTAATTATTTCTTTTAGCGTCTCAGGGTAAGGGAAAAACTAGGTACCTACCCTGTGTGTGCTTATTGTTTTAATTTTCATCACTCTTTGGAGATGGGAATTCGTATCCGCTTCTACAGATGGGGAAGCTGAGGCTCAAAGGGTTGAATGGGCTCCCCAGGCTTACACGGCTTGTGAGACACACATAAGCACCCTGGTCAGAGGGATGTGTGGTGCTCAAGGTCCATGCAGTCTCTTTCCTCTGGGAGTTTGGCTAGCCCAGCTCTGGGGTTCCCATGTAAGGGCAGGGGCAGGGTGAACTGGCCTCCTCCCGAATCCCTCTTTGGTTGCCCCTGCCAGAGCCGGCCAGGCCGAAGCGTGGACACACTCGCAGGTCGCTGTGGCCCCAGCCCCACCTGACAGGATGAGTGGCTCCGATGGGGGGCTGGAGGAGGAGCCAGAGCTCAGCATCACCCTCACACTGCGGATGCTGATGCACGGGAAGGTGAGCGGGACGTGGAGGCGAGGTGAGGCCGGGTTGGGCTGGGCTGGGTTTCACTGGGTGTCCCAGTGGGGAGGGGCTGGGCCTGGGCACTGGCACCCATCTGACAGCTCTTGTCTTGTCTGCAGGAAGTGGGCAGCATCATCGGGAAGGTAGGTGACCAGCTCTGCTCTGTACATCCCCCTCCAGCTGAGGCCTCAGCCCAGGGAAGGAGGCTGGGACTTCTAAGGTTAAGAGTGATCCTGTTTTGTCTTCCACAGAAAGGCGAGACTGTAAAGCGAATCCGGGAGCAGGTGAGGATGGAGTTTGGGGTAGGAGTCCAAGGCACCTGATGTGGAGGGGAGATCCTGCCCCACCTTTTCCCTGAACCACTCCATCTGGTCTGACCACTGAGTGCCCTAGAGGGTGGCAGTTTTGAGCCGTGCCTGGGGCCTGGTGAGTGGGGCAGGCAGATGAGTTCTGGCGAGGGAACAGGGACAATGCCCCGCTGCCCAGCGCTCGTTCTTTATCTGCAGAGCAGTGCCCGGATCACCATCTCCGAGGGCTCCTGCCCCGAACGCATTACCACCATCACCGGGTCTACAGCTGCTGTCTTTCATGCAGTCTCCATGATTGCTTTCAAACTGGATGAGGTCCGTGGCTGGCCAGGGCAGGAGGCCAAGAATGGTTCCCCGGGAGGAACGCAACTCCGACCCCACATAGTGGCTGTGGGTGGGAGCGGAGGTCAAGCCCAGGGCAGTGTTCCCTTGAAGTGGGAATGGGGAAAGGGTACCCTCCTGACCCCAGGGCGGATGTAGCAGGAACGAGCATGGCTAACCTACCATCTCCCTGTGCTAGGACCTTTGTGCTGCTCCTGCAAATGGGGGAAATGTCTCCAGGCCTCCGGTGACCCTGCGCCTTGTCATTCCTGCCAGCCAGTGTGGCTCACTGATTGGGAAGGCCGGCACTAAGATCAAGGAGATCCGAGAGGTGAGGGGAGAGGGATGCCACCCACAGGAAGTCCCCGGCAAGGGAGTCGTCGTAAGAGGGGTGCTAGGCTGACGGCGTCCTCTCCCTTAGAGATCTCTGAGCCTGGGCAGCCCTTTTCTGGGTTCTAGGAGCAGCCAAAAGTGGCCCCTGTTTTCTGTTTGCAGACTACGGGTGCCCAGGTGCAGGTGGCAGGGGACCTGCTCCCCAACTCCACAGAGCGAGCTGTTACAGTGTCTGGGGTGCCTGATGCCATCATCCTGTGTGTGCGCCAGATCTGCGCTGTTATCCTGGAGGTGCTGCCCTGGGGCAGGGAGAGAGGGGCAGGAGATGGACCCTGGGTCTGCCTTGTTGGGCCCCCTGTGCCACAGGTGGGGCAGAGTAGGGCTGCAGGGATAGACAATGAACTCCAGGGATCATGTGCCTTTCCCTGGGGGTCATGGCGAGGGCCTGAGGCCACTGGGTAGCTGGGGAGATTATCAGAGCCTGAGAGGGTCCTGACAGAGCCTCCCTGTTTATGCCTTCCAGTCCCCACCCAAAGGAGCCACTATCCCCTACCATCCGAGCCTCTCCCTAGGTACTGTCCTTCTCTCCGCCAACCAGGTGAGGGGAACAGCAGGAGCAGTGGGACACATTACTGGAGAAGGGGGATTCAGATGGAGGAGGGGATGGAAGAAGGAATTGGGGGTCCAGGGAGAGGGGAAGGAGTGACTCTGGCTGAACTGACCTAATGTCACAGTAATCCCTGTTTTACTCCCTTTGTCTCCTCAGGGCTTCTCTGTCCAGGGTCAGTATGGGGCTGTGACTCCAGCTGAGGTGAGTGACCCACAGCCCAAGGCACCCTTTTCTGAACCAAGCCTCCTCTGACCTCTGACCCCTCTTCTTTGGCACAGGTCACCAAGCTCCAGCAGCTCTCAAGCCATGCGGTCCCCTTTGCCACACCCAGCGTGGTGCCAGGTGAGCAGCCCCTGCACAAGGAGGCAGGGGAGGGTCCTAAGAAGGCAGCGCCTCCCTTCCAGGAAGAGTGGAAATGGTGGGGAGGGAAAGGCCCAGAACCACACTCAGTCCCTCTTCCCCACTCAGGACTGGATCCCGGCACCCAGACCAGCTCACAGGAGTTCTTGGTTCCCAATGATGTGAGCAGGGGATGGGATGGCTGGAGGGTGGGTAGGCGAGCCTGAGGGTCTGGGCCTCACCCAGGGTTGAATTCTGCCCTCCCTCTAGCTGATTGGCTGTGTGATCGGGCGCCAGGGCAGCAAGATCAGCGAGATCCGGCAGATGTCAGGGGCACATATCAAGATCGGGAACCAAGCAGAGGGCGCTGGGGAGCGGCATGTGACCATCACTGGGTCACCGGTCTCCATCGCCCTGGCCCAGTACCTCATCACTGCCTGGTGAGCGTGGGGTGGGCGGCAGCCGGGGAGCAGGTCATGGTTTTCATGTGCCCAAGACAGGCAGAAGTGGGGAGAGGACAGCTGGCCTCCTCTCTGTCTGGGCCGGACCTCTGCCTCTCCTAACCCTACCCCAATTCCCCAGTCTTTGCCTAACTTACCCTCTGTTGCCCCATCTCCTGCTTTGATATCCACCCCTCATGTCCTCATTCTTCATTGCTGTCTCTGGCTGCCCCATTTCTCCCTGCACCCCATGCTGTATCTGCTTGTTCTTTCTTCCCTTCCTCTTCCACCCTTCCCATCTTCCCCTCAAAACACATCCACCCATGTCATTGTTCTCTCTTCACTGCCTCTCTCTTGCCTTTCATCTAATTTCATGCCCATCTCTGCCTTCATTGCCCCCTCTCACTCCCACTTTCCCCTTCGTCTCCCCTCTATATCCTTCTCTCCAGTCTAGAGACAGCCAAGTCTACCTCTGGGGGGACACCCGGCTCGGCCCCCGCAGACCTGCCTGCCCCCTTCTCGCCGCCCCTGACGGCCCTGCCCACAGCTCCCCCCGGCCTCCTGGGCACACCCTATGCCATCTCCCTCTCCAACTTCATCGGCCTCAAGCCCGTGCCCTTCTTGGCTCTACCACCTGCTTCCCCAGGGCCGCCGCCGGGCTTGGCGGCCTACACTGCCAAGATGGCAGCGGCTAATGGGAGTAAGAAGGCTGAGCGGCAGAAATTCTCCCCCTACTGAGGCCAGCTGAGGTACAGGCAGGGGCAGGCGGGACCGCCAGCAGGGGGCTGCCTCCGCACCCTACTCGCCCAAGGAGACTCCACCCTGGGGTCCCAAGTGCCGCTAACGCCCAGACGCATGGATGCACCCCCTACCCTGCCTCCGTCTGTGGGAGTTCCTTCTCTCAGAGTGGGGGCAGTTTCTGGCCCAGGGGTCTGAGCTGTGGCAGCCCCAGGGCAGGCGGCCCTAACCCCTCAGCTCTGTGCTTGGATACAGGGATCGGCCAGGGGACTCCCTAGTGCCCCCACCATGGTTGGTGTCACTCATGCACTCCCCATCATCCCTTAGGGCTTCCTGGCCTACTGCACCCTTGTGGGAGTCAGGGAGGAGGGCCGGGGGGTAGCTGGGGCCAGGCTTCTCTCCCCACCACCTGCAGATTTCTTGCTGCTTCCACTGATACCCTTTTGACTGGAATGAACTGGCTGGGCTTGTCAGGGGGCACCCCAAAGAGGGGGCACTGCCAGGTAGCTGGGGGAGTGGCATGGGGCAGGGGCCCAGTTCTCAGCAGCAGACACTCTGTACAGTTTTTTCAATCCCTGTTTTTTGAATAAATATTCTCAGCGACCACAAAGTTGTGAAATACTGGTGTTGTGGGTGGCAAAACCTCTAGAAAATGGGTGCAGCTGAGGTCCTGGAGGACCCCCATGTGTGAATCCACCAACCTCAATTAGGCCTCAGCGCCTTCCACATGTCAGTTCTGGGGCTTCAGGACCCTTAGAGGGTCAAGTCATCCCGCCTCCTGCTTCTAACACCAAACTGGTCCAGTTGTCTTCTGGGCATTTTAGAAGCGGATGGAGGAGTTTCAGTAGCTTTGTCCAGATTCTCTTTGGTGCAGATGTCAGGGAAGTTCTGAGGGTCTCTCCAGTGGTTCTTCCTGCTGTGGCTATAACCCAGATCCTGCCCTGCTTGGCGGATCACTTTGGTTGTGAGCCCTTAGGGCCCTCTTCTCTGTGACACCTGCCTACCTTGGCCTGGGGACTACCTGTGAGTTTCACAAACCACCTATGCTGGAGGGGCCCTTAGAGTTGCTGCAGGGTGCAGATGGGAAAGCCAAGGCCTAAGGAAGGGTCGGCCTGTGCACAACGCTATGCAGTGCTGGGCCCAGACCCCAGCTTTCCTGGCTCTCAGAAGTCCCTGGGCCTCACCAGGCTGCAGACACCCTTTCTCCTCCTGTTCCAGTGCCAGATGTCCAGCAGGGCACCTGTGCAAGGTTTCCGTGGATGAGCCCCCACGGAAACCACCTTCCTTTCTCCTGCTCAGGAGAGGGAGCTCTCAGGTGGCCCCTGGCATGCTGGGGCTCCGAACTCCAGCCAACTCGGGGGTCTGTTCTGGCGCCTCAGAAGGGTCTACAGTAGGGCCCTCTGGGGGTCTCTGGAGGCATCGCAGGAGTGCCCGCGGGTGCCAGGCTTGCGGAGTGCAGGCCCGCAGAGGTCTAGGCATTGCACGGCGAGTGAGGCGGCCCAGTGCCAAGCGCACGGGGCGCTGCAGCAGGCCATACAGGAAAGGGTGAGCCGCGAAGGCCGAGTAGGCGACCCAGGTGACAGCCGCCTCGGCTTCCGCGGCCCGCGCTGCGGGCGCCAGGCACGCGCAGCCATAAGGCAGCCAGCAGGCTGCAAATTGGCCCACGGCCAGCGCTGGGGCCAGGGCCGCCTTGCCCCCGGGCAGGCGAGGCCGGAGGGGTGGCAAGATGGAAAGGCGGCTATCCAGAGAGTCCGAGCGGAGCCGGGACCCGCGCGCCGGCCGTGGGGGCCTCAGGGCAGCGCGACGCGCCACCACGAAGATGCCGCCGTAGGCGCCGAGCAGCAGGAGGGCGGGCAGCGCGAAGGCCAGCAGCGCCCAGAGCGGCCGGAAGGGCCCGAGGCCCCCAGCCAGGACCGAGCAGCGAGCAGGAGCCGGGGGCGGCGCGGGCGGCGGCCCGAGCAAGGAGAGCGCGCCCAGCAGCCCGGCCGCGGCCCATACGGCGGTGAGCACGAGCACAGGCGGCGGCCGCGAGCCTGGCCGCAGCGGGTGCACGATGAGGCGGTAGCGCGCCAGGCCAAGTGCGGCCACACCGAGCGTGCAGGCCGGCAGCAGCGCTGCGGAGAGGAAGCGCGCAGCGCAGCACGGCGCGGGGCCCAGGCGCACGCGGCCCAGCCCCGGCGGCGGTGCGGCCAGCAGGCCCAGCGGCATGATGGAGGCGGCCGCCAGCAGGTCCACGACGCACAGGTGCGCCAGGTAGAGCGCGTCGCGCAGTCCCGGCGTTCGCAGCACCACGACCAGCAGCGCACCGTTGCCCAGCAGTGCCCCCACCTCCACGACAGCTGCCAGGATCAACCCCACCGAGCCTGCGACTTCCGAGGTGTTCAGCCCTGTGGAGTTGGCCATTTGGGCTCTCAGGCTTCACCCTGCCCTGGAATTTAAATGGCAAAATGTAGAGCCTATAGCTGCAGGATTTCCATCACCTCTCCCTTCCTCCTCCTGTCCCTTGCTCCTCCGGCCCCTCACCTCATTGGCTGCCCAGGAGGTGGCTCCGACGCCCAGGCTGCCATCCTCTCGGGGGCTTGGCCAGCCCCATGGAGGGGTGCAAAGATGAGTCTGGCGTCTCTCTCCCCTGCCCCAGTCCAGCTCCAGCAACTCAGCCCCTGTCGGAGATGGTACTGGCTGTCACTCTGATGTTGCCACACAGGGCTGGCAAGGGAGGGGCAGGGCCTGGCGCCAACCCCCTGGGTCCTAGCAGCTGCCAGCTGAAGGCTGGAGGCTCTGTTGTGGAAGTGCCTGGGGGTGTCTCTAGGGTGGTGGGGTGGAGGACAGAGCAGGGCACTCACCTGGAGCCTAGACTTGAGAGGGTTAGAGTATGGGCTTTGGAGTCAGTCAGAGCCTGCTCTACCTTTCTCAGTGGTGGGAAGTGGCCCTCCATCTCCTCTCCTCCCCGTCCTCATCAATGGGGGTAATCACAGCATTTAGCTCTCATATTAAAGGGAAACTGTGGTAGCAGTTAGACAACAGCTGAAGCAGGAGGACCCTGAGGCATGGCCCAGGGTCCCAAGAGGGCTAGTTCTCTCAGAAAGAAAAGAGGCTGGGAAAAGTGAGAGAAAAGCACAGGACCTGGCACATAGTAGGTGCTCGGCTAATTTTTTTTTTTTTTTTGAGACTGAGTCTTGCACTGTTGCCCGGACTGGAGTGCAATGGCATGACCTCGGCTCACTGCAAACTCCGCCTCCCAGGTTCAAGTGATTCTCCTGCCTCAGCTTCCTGAGTAGCTGGGATTACAGGCACCCGCCACCATGCCTGGCTATTTTTTTGTATTTAGTAGAGATGAGGTTTCACTATGTTGGCCAGGCTGGTCTGAACTCCTGACCTCATGATCTGCCCGCCTTGGCCTCCAAAGTGCTGGGATTACAGGCATGAGCCACCGCGCCCGGCCATGCTCAGCTAATATTAATTATGCACAGAATAGGTGGCCCATGATAGTGTGTGGGATAAGTGAGAAGAGGCTTTAGCAGGCAGATGCTGTTTGGTTTTTTTGTTGCTGTTGTTTGCTTTTGTTTTTGCTGCTAGCAAACAGGTCCTCTTCTGGTAAGAGCGCCCTGAAT
Organism: Cacajao melanocephalus; assembly: GCA_963573385.1. Lineage (NCBI taxonomy): Eukaryota > Metazoa > Chordata > Mammalia > Primates > Pitheciidae > Cacajao > Cacajao melanocephalus. The sequence goes on along the minus strand of CAUYLG010045329.1, from coordinate 24,286 downwards.
TTAATTTTCTTTTCTTTTCACTTTCTCTCTCTCTCTTTTCTTTTTCTTTCTTTTTTTGAGACAGGATCTCAGTCTGTTGCCCAGGATGGAATGCAGTGGTGCAATCTTGGCTCCCTGTTATCTCTGCCTCCCAGGCTCAAGTGATCCTCCCACCTCAGCCTCCCAAGTAGCTGGAACTACAGGCATGAGCCACCATACCTGGCTAAACACCCTGAATTTTCTTGAGGAAACCACTCCTCCATAATTCAAAGGACAGGCAGTTTGGGTGAACAAGATCCCCACCCTCCATTTTCCTGATTAGGCACAAAACCCAGTCCTGACCAATCAGTGAATGACAGGGTTCCCCACCCCAATGTGGTTGGCTCATGGAAAGCCGTGTAACTCCAGTGGGGCATATGCCCCCAGGCGAAGTCACCCAGTTTCATGGCAAAACCCCATCTATACTCTGATAGCTTCCAAAGATATCTGAAGCCTCTTCCTCTTTCCCTGGGTATCCAGCTGCCTTTTCAACATTTTCCCCAGGACTTTCACTAATGGGCATCTCAAACTTCCTATGTCCAAAACAGAACCATGACTCTTGACCCTTCCCTAACAATCTGCTCCTCCCAGAATCTTCTCCATCTCAGTAAACTCTATCTCAGGATGCCTCCCTCTCCCTCATGCCCTATGTCCTATCCACTGAAATCTCTGGAATCCAGCCATTTCTCACCATCACCATCAAGCTGGTCCCAGCCACCACCACCTCTCAGCTGGACCATCTCAGCATCCTTCTAACTGCTGTCATGGCCTCGGCTCCTGTACCTTGTGCTGGCCACCTGCCTGTTTGCCCTCAGATTCATCCCCCTTTCCCCCAGTGCTATACTGCCTTCCTGGGAACTATATTTCCCAGGCTCCTTTGTAGACTGACTTTGAGTATGTTCAGCCAATGGAAGTTACCAGCAGAAGACTGGTGGATGGGAGGAGGGAGAAGCCAGGATTTATTTCCCTCTGAAGCTCAGCCAGGGGCTCCTTCAGGTGGCCCCCTCTGTGGTCTGGTTCCTGCAGGGCGACCCTCGCCTCTGGGCAGCAGAGCACCATTTGCTTCCTTGATCTCTCCAGTCTTAAGGTGGTAGTGACTTCCGGCTGTTGCTAATCTTTGGATTGCCGCATCATCCCCCATTTGGTCATTCAGTTCTTTCCCTGTATCAAATTTCCCTTGTCTGAAATACCAAGGGTAATTTCTATCTTGCTGACTGGATGTTAACTGACATATATTCTACCGTCCACTCTCTACACAGTGGCTGAAGTGGATCTCTCTAAAAACAAAGCAGATGGGGGCATGACCCAGCTTTCATCCCTCCAAGAGCTTCCCATCATCAGAATAGAATCTCAGCTCCTCTGCGATGCGAGCTAGGCCCTATTATCTGCCTTTTCTGCCCATCTCTGAGCTCACCCTCCTTGCTCACAGTATTTCTAGCCACAGCAGTCTGCTTGCTGTTCCTTCTGCCCATCAAACCAGTTTCTTTGCATCTGTTGTTTCCATTGCAAGAACACCCTTCCTGCAGATCTGTCCATGGCTTGCTCCCTCACATGATTCAGGTCTCTATTTGAGAGGGACCTTCAGCGACCGTCTTTTCTAAAATCGTTCTACCTTCTCATCACTCAAATCCTTTTATCCTGCTTTATTTTTCTTCCCGGCATTTTCCCTACCTGCTGTGGTATTTCACATTTATGCACACATTTGCTTAGATCCTGCTTTGCTAGAATGTAAGCTCCATGAGAGCAGGGATCTCATGAGTCTCACTTGTACCGCCTGTGCCCCTAGCACCCCTCACAGGCACATGGTCAGCATTGCTGCAGATCTAGATGGTGAAGACAGGACATGGGCCTCCTGGTTTGACTAAATTTGTGCTGGAATTCAAAGGACTCCAGTGTAGTTTTCCATTATTTAGATGAGAAAAGTAGGGCCCAGAGAGGGGAGAAATGTGTCCCAGATCACACAGCTGAGTTGGACCTGGAATCCAGGTAACTTGCTTTCTAGAGCTACGTCCACACAGGTGTCCCTTCCTGTCCTTGGCTACAACTTGAACTTGGGCATTTGCTTCTAGGAGGTGAAGCTGGATTTTTGAAGTTTTGGTCCCTACCCAGGCAGCCCTGTAGGCCTGGGGCAGCCCTTGAGCTACCAGGCCCTGGAGAGAGCTCAGCAGGGCCAAGTGGGAGCAGCAAATGAGAAAAGTGGACTAGGGCAGGGTGGGGACTATGGTGGGTTGCAGAGTTCATGCTCTCTTCAACATCATTAATATGAATAAAAAATTACAACACCTTGTTAGCATGCGTATGTATGTGTGTGTATTGCAAAATTTGCAAAACACAAAACAAAACAAAATAAAAAAGTCACAGGAAGGATATGCCAGAAACTAAGAAACTAGGTCCCTCCAGCAGGTGAGTAGGAATGGAGTGAGGGGATACAAGGATTCTACTTGCATAGAGTGGACCTTTTCAAACTATGGTCATGTTCCACATATTGAAAATGATACAGTAACAAAGAAGAATGTAGACAGAAATGATTGAGCCTGCCTGTATTTCAAACCAATAACATAACCTCATTGAAGAGAAAGAACCAATCCAAGTAACATCTGAACCTGTATTCAAACTGTTACTTTGACCATGGACCCTCAGTCTAAAGACAAAAAGATAATCTTGAGTAAGATCAGATACATCATGAGCTCTATTTAGAACGTTTGTTTTTCACAGGTTATGGGTATGGCAATTCTGAAACTCCTTTTGGTGTAGGATTGAGCAAATAAGTAGATATATTGACGTTGATGGAAACGCAGGTTCTTACTGTTTGAGAACTGAGGAAATAGGGAATCGGGGAAGAAGGGAAGAACTCTGTGGTATTTGATTGGAACTGGAGAAATAGGTATAGAGAGATATGTTCGTTTTTTATTCACACATACTTATTCCTTCTCCCCCTTCTTTTTTTTCCTTTTTGTTTTTTTTAGAGACAGAATCTCAGTTTGTCATTCAGGCTGGAATGTAGTGTTGCAATCATAACTCACTCCAGCTTTGAACTCTTGGGCTCAAGAGATCCTCCTGCTTTGGCCTCCCAAAGTGCTGAGTTTACAGGCAAGAGCCACTGTACCCAGCCATGTATACACATTCCTTAGCTCTCTTTGCTGAAAGGACTTAAAAGCAATGACACCTCAGTACCAAGAAGCACATCTACTGCCCAGATCTTGGATTCTAAACAACATTTCCTGCTCCCAGGAACCAGGGCTCCTTAGAGAAATGGCTGATTCCAGGTTTGTACGAGATGAACTTGGAACATCTTGTGATGCCAGAGAGAAAGGACATGTTAAAAAAAAATGATCGGGACACAGAAGGGACCTTCTGCGGGCCAAATCTGGGACAATTTGAGGCTTAAAAATAAATGAGAGTAATGGATTATAACTCACTGAATAAACCAAAAATCCATGAGTCTATACTGATAACAAATACAGAAAGGATATTGTTAACTAATACATATAAAAGAAATGATGGAAAGAAAATAATAAAAAAAAAGAATTAAAAAAAAAAAAGAAATGACGGAGTTAGATAACTACCATTTCCAACCATCTTAGCAAAAATTGATTCAGGTAATTGATTTCGGGTAAGTTATCATCGATGGATATTAAAGCTAGTGGGTGAAAGGTGATGAAAAAAGGGACATTTACACTCCACAATATTTCCCCACAGATTACTGATTAATTACAAATGAGAGAAATGGTAGCTTCACAGTGGAGAAACGTGGTGGACATCACCTTAATGGATGATCAAGGTTAATTAACATCACCAAGAATGGGCCACGCCCCTACGGATGGAATTCAGAGGGCATATCATTTATGTCACATTCCTGCCTATGCAATACCTAAATCTAATGACGACAAAGCATCAGAGAAACCTAAACTCAGAATCATTCTATAAAACTGGCCTGTATTCTTCAAGAGTTCAAGAATGTCAAAGTTATAAAAGAAAAAAAAGCTGAGGAGTGTTTTCAGATTAAAGGAGACTAAAGGGACGCAACATCTAAATGCAGCGTGCAGCCCTAGCCTGGACATCGCCTGCTCCAGCACTGGCACTCCTCGTCTGTGGGTAGGATGACCTGCTGGTGATCACTGGCATTCCTGCCTGAACAGCCTCCTTTCATGATTGCAGAGCTGTGCTCCTCTGACATGTGCTCAACTTGTTTGTAATATTTAGATTAAGACACAAAGGAGGCTGGGTGTGGTGGCCCATGCCTGTAATCCCAGCACTTTGGGAGGCCAAGGCAAGAGGATCACCTCAGCCCCGGAGTTTGAGACCAACCTGGGCAAAATGGCAAAACTCTGTCTCTATAAAAAACACAAAAATTAGCCAGGTACGGTGTCATGTACCTGTAGTCCCAGCTACTCTGGAGGCTGAGGTGGGAGGATCACCTGAGCCTGGGGAGGTTGAGGCTGCAGTGAGCAGTGGTCGCACCACTGCACTCCAGCCTGGGTGACAGAGTTAGACCTTGCCTCAAAAACAAAAAAAGACATAAGGGATGTTTGGTGCTAAGACATGAGGAATGCTTGATTCACCTGGCAATGTCTGGGATGAAGGAGAGAATCACCACGTGGGTCCCCAGATGACAAATAGTTCTGAGTTGATAGTGGGGGTCGCCCTTGAAGGCTCAATGAGAGGAAGCAGGTTGTTGCAGTGATGGACAGGAGGGGCAGGGGTAGGTATATGATCCACATCAACCCATGTGAGTGCTCACTCCCTGGAGTGTGGCTGGAGGCTCAGGCCCAGCGCAGCTGTGGCACAGACAGGCAGAGGCTGGAGCAAGAGACTACCATGTTTACTAAACCTGCTTGTGCACGCCTGCAGTTTAGCCTACCTTGGTGACCACGTGGCTCCGATGTGCAGTCCAGGCCAGGATGGACGGCCTGGGTGGATGTGGGACCCAGCCCACTCTCAGCCATGCCCCTTGAGTAGGCTGCTGCATCTGTGTCCCTGTAATATGTCCCCACCACACCCAGCACTTTAGGAGGCAAGACTCTGGGGCCACAGCCATGCCAAGGCTAACAGGGATTGGAGGGAAGGGGGATCGATGTCTGCGACACAGGGGGGCCTGGCAAAAGGGAGCAATATAGATCCAGCAACCATCCAAGGGGAATGAAATCAGCATGTCCAAGAGATGTCTGCGCTGCCAGTTCACTGCAGCACTGTTCACAATAGTCGAGAGATGGAAGCAACCTGTGTCCACCGATAGATGAACGGATAGAGGAAAGGTGGAACATATACATAACAGAGTACCATTCAGCCTTAAAAAGGGAGGAAATCCTGTCATTTATGAAAACATGGGTGAACCTGGTGGATATTATGCTAAGTGAAATAAGCCAGGCACAGAAAGACAAACATCACATGATCTCACTTACATATGGAACCTAAAAAAGCTGCCTTATACAAGTAAAGAGTAGAATGCTGGGAGGAGAGGGACTGGGCAGCTGTGGGTCAAAGAATACAAAATTTCAGTCAGACAGGAGGAGTAAGTCCAAGGATCTTGTACAGCATGGTGACTGTAGTTAACAACAATGTATTGCATTCTTGAAAAAAGGAGTGATATGAGGGAACCGGAGATGGGCAGGAAGAGTGAAGATCACCGTCCAGCCCTGCAGGACCCAGGGGGACACAGCGGGCACTCAGAGGTGAACCTCCAGCAGGTAGCGCAGGCGACACTGGCTCTCCTGGTAGATGAGGTACTCACTCTGGGAGAATGTGGAGCTGCTGAACTCTGGACAGGGCACAGGCTGGCCCTGGGGCACCACTACTTGCTGGCCGTCCAGCTCCAGCTCAGCGTCCTGGGTTGGATCTGCAGGGCACAGCAAGGGCCAGGGTGGCTCAGGGGTCCCTGGTCCCTGGCCTTACAAATAAGTCCTGCCCCCTATGGTCTCCACATCTGTCAGAGGGCATGCCTGCTCATTCCACCTTGCCCACCTCCAGACCACGGCATAGGCTGGGGCTTCTGCCTGGAGTGTCCAACCCGCCTTCTCTCTGGGAAACGCCTACTCATCCTTCAATGCTCGGTCAATGACTGAGCACTGAAGCCCTCCGGGATGCCCAGGAAAGATTTGTTGAACCAGTGGATGTTTGTTAAATGACAAAGTGAGTGGCTACAGGGAAGCTTCTTTTTGTCCCTCTTCACAGCCCCCTCCCTGAAAATGTCCCAGCCCCTACCTCAGCCCCACCTCTCTCCTTGGCCTGTCCAGTTTCTGAGGACTCACCAGGCTCAGTGTGGCCTCGGGCAATGACACTGTTGAAGCCAGGAGGTGGGTTCTTCAAGCTGGGGTTGTCCGTGGTAATATGGTACTCTCTGCCCAGGGCCACCTCACCCAGGAACATGTAGCCGACGTAGTGGTCCCCACAGTTCATGCCAGTAACTGGAGAACACAGGGAGGCACCAGCAGGCAGCTCAGCCTGCTTCCTGCTAACCCGCGGGCTCCTCTTTGCTGCGATGTTATCCCTTCTGGCTTTGCTGCTCCAGCCCAGAAAAGGCTCACTCTCCTCCAGCCGTCACTCCCTCCTTGTCCCGGCCCGCTCCCTGTGGCCAGGCCTCTGCACCCGCTGCTGTCCTCATGAAAGTCATCAATGGCCTCCCAGTGACCAAACCCAGGGCAGGGGCTTTTCTCCCTGGCCTGCTCTGCTGACTTCGCTGCTGACATCATCAGCCCCTACCTGGGACCTCCTCACGCTGGCTTTCCTGAGCCTACTCCACCACTGTTTCCTAAGCTCCTCTGCCCTCCTGGTGGACCCCTTGCTCTTGGTGACCTTAGGCATCCTAGAACTTCAGCCCCATCTGTTCTGGGCTGTATCCTTGGTCCATGCTCTCTTGGCCTTACAAATGGTGGTGGCCTCCAATGATGGGGTCAGCCTGGGAGGTCATTTCAGTGAGGACACTCCTGGCCAGAAACTCGGAAGTCACTGGAGACAGCATTGACCCTTTCCTACATGCTGGCCATCCCACCTCCCACACGTCCCTCTCATGGGCTCCCTCCCCCGCACCTCCCAGCCCTGGGCCAGGCACCCCTCACATCTGGCCTGGATGAGAGCATGGCCTCCCTGCAGCCTCTGGCTGCTGCTACCCTCTCCACAGCTGGAGCCACTGAGATCCTGCCACAGACAAGTCCAGCTGGGCTCGCCATCACTCCCAGGTCTGGTTGGTGCACCCATCCTATCTGTATCACCTCCTCCAGGAAGCCATCCCTGACCATCAGGCACTTCCCCCGAGACCCCCACCCTAAAGCCCAGGACAACCCACTGAGCACTGTAGTCATTAACCACTAAATGATTCTTCTTTCAGATCCACCATGAGTTTCCAGTGGGCAAGGACTGGGCCCCATCCACCTTAGTGCCAACCCTCCCAGGGCCTGGCCTAGAGGGAAACCTCACCATAGCCAGCTGACTTGCTGTTCTCTGAGGCGAAGTAGATGCCCTTGCCAACACGCCCACCAGAATGTGGCATGATGCGGAGCCCACTAGTGAGGATGGCGGCCACCACGGCCACGTTGGTGCCATGCCACAGCAGCCTCCGATTACTCAGTTTGGAGTGGGCCTGGAATCTGTCTCCCTGAGTGGAAAGGATGTGAGAAATGGGAGTCATGCCACCCAAGCACTCAGGCATCTTGCCCTGCTGCTCAGAGGTGTGACCAAGGCTGAGGGCCCCTCTGCTTACTCATGCACACTCATGGCCTGGTAGAAACTGAGCAGAGTTGCTAAACGATTTGCTAAGGGGAAAAAAGGACATCTTTCTAAGGCGGAGGGGTGATGGTGGAGGGGGTGGGGGACTCTCCCTCACCTCCCCTTCTCGGCTCACTTTCCAAACGTGTTGAAGAGTAGGGCACCTGTGGCTGTCACCAGTCTGTTTTAAGTAGGTCTGTATCACCTGTGGGGAGAGCAGAAGCTGGGTGCCAGGGTGGGAGGCTCAGGAGCTAATCCCTCTCTTCTCGTCCCCCTAGTCCTGAGCCCTCCTCAGGCCCTGGAGACACAGGAAGAGAAGGCTGAGGGCGAGTATTCCTCTGGGTACCTGGAGGGCAGGTGGGCAGAGGGACGGGGCTCACTGTTAGCCTGGTCCCTCTGTGGGGCCCAGCTCACCTTGTATTCAGGTGCCCCAGGGTCCAGCAGCTGCAGCTGGCACTTGAGAAGCTGGTAGTCTCGGTCTAGGGGGTGTGGCACCTCCTCCACCATGTTCTCCTGTTCAGGGGCCGCCTGCAGGGCCTGGGCCAGCTCAATGTCCGCCAGCACCTAGGATGATGGGCCCTGGCCGCTCGTCTTCCCACATGACCTCTGGCCTCCCCTCTCCTCTCTCACATGCCTGGTACTGCAGCTGCCCCACCTGTGTGTCCGTCTGTCCCACTCCCCCATCCGTCTGGCTGGCCTTCCCCACCCATCTGTCAGCCTGCCCAGGCAGTCCACCCCTCTGGGCCTTCCTGGCCACCTGTCCCTCATCTCGCTTGTCGCCTAGGCTGCCTGTTCAGTGCCCCACTGCCTGCCCGCACCCCCTGCGAGCCCTCACCAGCAGCATGTCCTTCTTGGCCTGAAGAAGCTCCGGGGTGTTGATGGGCGGGGGCCGGCTACGGCCGAAGTTGTGCGGGATGACGGTGTAAAAGTGGGAGGACAGCTCCTCCAGGCTCTGGCCACCATCCTTGGGGCCTTTCAGGGCGTCCTCCAGCGCCTCCAAGGCCTCGAAGCCCCGTGCAATCTGCTGCTTGCTCAGCTTTCCCAGGGGCATCTTCTTCACATCTGGGGAGACGGGGGAGTGGGGAGACTCAGCCCCACAGCCCTGCCTCCCTAAGGCTCCTGACACCCTGCCTGCCTCGCCCCTCACCCAGGTCCATGAGGGCCATGGCATTCTTGAACATCTCCTTGCTGAAGATGTTAGTGATGAGCTTCTGTGTGGCTGGGTCCAGGGAGCAGGGCTGTACTCGCTTAGTCACAGTCCTCAGTGGGCCTCCGTCCACCTGAAGATAGAGGACACAAGTGAGCAGGAGCGGCTGGGCAGGGCGCGACACCAGACAGAGACCAGCCAGCCTGAGGCCAGAGGGGAGTTCTGTGCCTGAGGCTGCACAGCTGGGCAGTGGCACAGCCCAACCAGCGGGCTTTCCAGCCAGTGCCCTCCCTCTGCCCAGGGCCCGCCTCCCTTCCCTGGCCCTCTCACCTTCACCACAGCTTCCTGGGCCTCATCCTCTCCCTGTACTTCGATAAGTGTGTACTTGCCGGGGTGGGCCACAAATCGGTCTCGCTCTGCCCATTTGTTCTTGGTCTTTTCCTGAAATTTCTTCTCAAAGTCCTTCTTTGCATCTTCTAGTGTTGTGAAGGGGCTGAGCTTCGACTGGCCGAGCTCTCCCTGTCACCCACAGACAGCCTTCAGGGGTGTGCCCAGCATCGGCGTTTGCTGGCCTGTGTGCTGGGCCAGGCCCTGCTGAGCACCCCCGGACAGTTGGGAATGCCACCCAGTCAGTAGTGTGGCCTTCCGGGGGCCCCGGGCAGCCCGTGCGGAGCAGGCGGGGCACTCACCACGCGGCCCCAGCGGGTCCAGCAGGTGAAGCGGCCGCCGTCCTGGAGCAGCTGGATGACGTAGAACTTGTTGTTGTTCTTCCCAAGGTTGGTCTGGTTCAGGGTGCAGTCGTAGTCCTCATGCACCTGGCCAGAGGGGAGGTGGGGGCAGGCAGCTGGGGTCAGATGGGGTGCCCGGCTGCACACTGAGAGGGCTCCGATGGGGACAGGAGTCTGACAGCAGTGGGAGTCACAGGGACCCTGTCTTGGAAGCTTGGGTGGTCATGGCTCTTCCCTAGGAGATGTGGTGTGAGACTCGCATGATGGTATGGGGGGTTCTGGGAGGACACAGCCGGGCCCTGAATGGGGAAATCCAAGAGGGACATGGCTCTGCCCTGAGGGGACATGGGTGAGCGCCGGGGAGACTGAGGTAGTCAGAGCCTTTCCCTAAGCATGCTGGGCAGAGGCCTGCATGGGGTTTGAAAAGCAGACGTGACGTGTGTAGACCTGATGGGACACAGCCCTGACGTCTGTGGTCAGAAGAACATGGCCTTGCTCTGGCGCTTACCTGGGGGCCTTGGGCTCCAAAACCAGAACTGAGCCCCAAGGAGGCAGCCTGGGTGTGTTTGTGCTTATCAGTGGGCAGGCTCTGGGCTGGCTGGGGCCACTCACCCGGGTCCCAGGGTTGCTGCTGAGTGGACATGTCGGATCCACACGGATTATGCGCTTCTCTGCAGGTGCGGCCCTGAGGGCCTCAGCCGTGGAGCGGAAGAGGTTCTCTTCCCCTGCCTCCTGCCGCCCCTTCTTCTTCTCAGGGCCTTCAGTCTGTACCGAGGGCTTCCGCTTTGGAGCCATGGCTGTCCTGAGGCAGAGGGGCCCGTAGGACTCCATGGTCTCCTCATCCCCAATGCCCACTCTCACTCCCCACCCCTGCCCTGGGCCTGTACAGCACCAACTTGCCCCACCCAGGGCTCCCCATTCGGTGGCCTTCCACTGTGTCCTCTGTCCACGCTGACTGCATTCCCAGCCCCAGACCACACCCAGCTCTTTGTCACTCAGAAACACTCCTTTCCCCAGTCCCAAGCGCAAGGTTAGGACTCTGTCCAGTCTGCCCACTCTGGTCAACAGAGTCTGCCTGGCTCCCTACCCTCTCCAGCTCACCTGTGGGTCCTGAGGAGTAGGGAAAGTGAAAGGAGGATCGCTTCAGTCCACTCAGGGGCTCCTCCCCCCTTGTCAGCTAGTTCAGCCCTGGCACGGTTGCTGGGCTGAGTCACGGCGCTATGGGGGAGGGTGGGCAGAGGATCCTGGGGGCAGGACTCTTGGGGCCAGATTTATTCCCCTGAAGCTTAGAACCCAGTGCTGCAAAGGCCCTTCCCAATGGACTGAAGAGTTCTGGGGAGCCAGAACTCCAGATCAATGGCCTTGAACTGCCAGAGGGCAAAGTCCAGTCCCAACAGGCCTTGCCCTGCCCCGCCCTGCTCTGCCCTGCGGAGGACTGTGGGCAGGACCATAGGACACTCACCTAAGAAAAGCAGGGACATGGGAGAGGTCTTGGCTGCCACCAGACCTGGTTGTGTGCGCCTCCCAGGACAGTCCCAGGTCTAGCATTTCTCCGTGAGTCTCAGGCGTGACTTAGCGAGGGAATTCCCAAGAATCGCCAGACGCCGTATATGCTTGTGTAAGGGTTAGACATTGGCTATTTGGCCATCAGGGGGATGAAGCAGAGGATGGCGGCCGGTCCCACGGACGGGTAGGCACTCGATCTGGCATATCCAAGGCCCGGGCAGCCGCGTCCGTAGCGCTGCTCATGTGGCCGGGGCCTGCGGCATGCATCTGCCGGTCGCCCGGTGACCTTGGGCCCGGGTACAGGCACAGCCTCCCTCTCCCCGGGCTGTTTGGATCCCCGCTGGGCCTAGCGCCTGGCTGCCCAAGGAGGGGAGGAGTCACACTCCAGAACGCGGATGGGTTCCGCGTCTCTGGCGCCCCCCAGCGGCCAAGGGGCGCAAACACCGAGAAGGCTCTTGCTCCGACTTCGAAGTCGGCCAGCAGCCGAGCGCAAGCGCCACAGCTTCAGGACGGAAGCGCCCGGAAGACGCCGACTTCCTACTCTAGCCTAGCGCGGGAGCCTATAGGCACTCCAGAGGCGGGGCCACAAGCGTGTATCCTATGGGTGCTTGGGGGCGAGGCAGAGCGTGCCGAAGGACCCAATGGAGCAGTGGAAGGCGGGGCCCGGGCTGTGGAAGCCTATCAGAACGCGGAATCTTGCCATACGGCTAGGGTGTGGGGAGGGTTCAGTTGCCACGTGAGTTCTCCGGTGGCTGCTGGCACACACCCGGTGGGCAGCATGTCTGCGAAAGCGGCGGCTCGTAAGCGGGGAAAGCCGGCTTCGGGGGCCGGGGCTGGTGCGGCGGCCGGCAAGCGGCGGCGAAAGGTGAGCATGGTGCTTCTGCGGGCCGCGGTATGCCCTGGTGCTGGGACAACCGTCATCCCATCAAGGGGACGCGGGTTCGGGCCCTTCCCCAGCCCTTCTCCCAGGACACCAGCTGGAGTCAGCTTCGTTCCTCTCTCCGCTAGCCAAATCCTAGAAAGCTGTGCGCTTAACCCGGGAGCCGCTGCCTTTCCCATCCTGGGGCTCATGAGGGACCCGAGGAGGCCCCTTAGTCAATGCCAGGGTGGTCGGGACTCTTGACCAAAGAAAGGACCGTATAATTCCCAGGCCGTCTCTGCGGGGGACAGGGGCAAATCCAAAGGTGGCACCAAGATGAATGAGGAGATCTCCAGTGACTCTGAGAGCGAGAGGTGAGCTGTTCTTTTCCACCTAGTGGGAGGGATAACTGAGGCCCATGGTGCGTGGAAGACTCAGTGAATCCGGGCAGAGCTAAGCCTAGAACCCAAGACTCTGGCCTTGGCTCTGAGATCGTGGCTCTTTCCTTTAGTTTCTGGTCCTGCAAAGTCTCGTTTCTGCGAGGTCTGTGGACGGGAAGGACCCTAGGCCCCAATCCGAGGCTACTGCGACCTTCTTAGGTTTTAGCAGGGAGCTAAACATGGGACTGGACTGATTGTGAAATTGCAGGAAAACTGAACAAAGCTCTCAAGTATTTCTTGCATCCCTCTCCCCTTGCCAGTTTTCCTGCAATTTCACAATTACTGGAGTCCCTGTCTCTTAACATGCCAGGCACTGCCTTCACTGTTGAAAGTGCAGACAGGCAGGTGAAGAGAGTGTGTTGTAGTGAGATGTGTATCTTATAGCTGTGTGTCTGGGAACAGGGGAGGGACATTTAAATAGGGTCTTGAGAGATGAGGAGGAGTCTCTCGTGGAGAGGTAGGGACGGCATTCAGAGATCAGAGGAAAGTTTCAGGTGTAAGTGTGCCAGAATGGGTGATAGAAAAGATGGAAGGGGCTGGGCCTGGTAACCCACACCTGTAATACCAGCACTTTGGGAGGCCAAGGTGGGAGGATTGCTTGAGGTCAGGAGTTTGAGACCAGCCTGGACAACATAGCGAGATCTTGTCTGTACAAAAAAATAAAAAAGTTAGCTGGCTATGGTGGCGTGCACCTGTAGTCCCAGCTACTCGGGAGGCTAAGGTAGGGGGATCCCTTCCCAGGAAGTTGATGCTGCAGTGAGCTATGATCATGCACTGACCTCCAGTCTGGGTGACAGAGCAAGACCCTGTCTCTACAAAAACACAATAATAGGAGGGGTGGTCATAGGTGCATGCAGATTCTAAAGGGCTTTGAATGCCTCCCTCATTTCTGCAGATGATGGGTGTGGTTGCTTGCAGGATTCCAAAGAGTCAGGCAAGGTGTCAGGCCTGACCCTGTGGGTTAGAGCTCTTGGATCAGGAAATCCTAGTGCCTTCCTTATGAGTTGACTTTAGAACCTCGCTTCTAGAATTGAGTATGTGTTACCTTAATTTGCCTGCAGAAAGACTTAATGTACTTTTTTTGGTTTTGAGACAGAGCTCTCACTCTGTTGCCCAGGCTGGAGTGCAGTGATGCGATCTTGGCTCACTGCAACCTCTGCTTCCCCGGTTCAAGTGATTCTCCTGCCTCAGCCACCTGAGTAGTTGGGATTATAGTCCTGTACTACCATGCCTGGCTAATTATGTATGTGTAGTAGAGATGGAGTTTCACCATGGTGTAAGTGATCCACCCACCTCAGCCTCCCAGAGTGCTGGGATTACCAGCATGAGCTACCATGCCCATCCATTAATGTACTTTTCTTAATCGGAAGTTATTGTGGGTGAGTGTGTGCCAGGCTAGTGTGGGCTAAGCACTTTTAAATATTTTTTAAATGTGTTGTGAAGAGTGTTAGATACAGAAGAGTGAATGATATATATTTGTAATGTAGGGAGTAGTGGTAAAATGGTAAACCTCTGTGCACTTACCACTTAGGTTAAGAACTAGAACATTTGCAGCAACTTAGAAGCCCCAACTGTTATTCCTAACTTGAGTTAATAATTTCTTTGGTTTCTTTCTTCTTCTTTTAAAAAATTAATATTTTCCATTTAGGTATAATTTACATATAGTAACATTCACTTTTTGAAATTATGGTTCAGTGAGTTTTGACAAATAGACACAGTCATGTAACTACCACTACCTTGAAGATATACAAGGGTTTCATCACCCTCCAAAACTCTTCCTTCTCTCTCGTAGTCAGCTCCTCTCCCTCCCCTGGTCTGTGGTAGCCACTGCCCTAGAACTGTGTGTTTTCTAGCATGCCATGTAAATGGAATCACAGTGTGTACTTCCCTTGCATTTCTTTACTGTTCTGCCTCATGCATACGAATCCTTCAATAATAGATTGAATAGTTTGGCTAAACTGAGTAGAAGTCCGAACTTAACACAGGTCCCTTGGCTGTGTAAGGGAAGGGCAGCACCAGCCCTGTTGTTGGCTGAAGACCTGCCAGGCATAGGGCACTAAATGATTTCTGGGGCATGGTCCAGCTTTGGCTTTCCTGAGAGTTTTCAAGGTCCCTTCTGGGGAAGTCAAGGGCAGGGTTGTGAGTGAGTCCTGGAAACACGGTTAAGGCAATGGACAGAGGCTAGATGTCTGCGGGCACATGCTCAGAGGGAATGGGCTGCCCTGGATTTTCTGTGTTTGACTGCCCATGACCTAGTCCCAGCTCCCAGAAGCAGGTCAAAGCAGGACCTGTCTTTGAGTGAAGTGAGTACTCTCTGCTGGTCTGGGGACTGGGGGCATGGAGGGGAAAGCAGTGACTTCACCAGTAAAGGTCAATCCTCAAGCAGTGAAGGTTCATTTGGAACCTTGTCCCCAGGGTAAAGGATGGTGCAGTGGTGATGACAGTCCCGGTGTGTCTGCCTGGTGGGTCCTTGGATCTGATCCAGACTGCCCCCGTCATGTCTGGGGATGGTGTCCTCTTCTCTGTTCTCTCTGTAGTGTCTCTGGTTTCTGGCATCCCTTGCCTTCCCTTTCCCAGTTTACCCTCTTGTTTGGGGAGTACATCCTCTATCCTTCTTAAGAAAAAGAGGGAGAAACAATTCTGTGGCACCTTGCACACCTGGCAGTGTCATTGATTGTTTGACTGGGCATGGCATTTTCGGAGTCAGCATATTCCTCCAGAGCTGTGTGTGTGAGGCTCCTCTGTCTTGATCTCAATGTTGCTGTTGAGATGCCAGAGCATTTTGATTCCTGACTCTTTGTATGTGACCTGATTTCTTTTGGAAGCCTGGTTTCTCTTGGAAGCCTCCTCTTTCCCTCAGAGTTGAGAGGCTTTAGTGATCTCTTTGGGATTTGGGTCTGTTTCCACCCTTATGTGGGCCACTGAGTGGGGCCTTTTAGCTTGGAGAGTCACATCCTTCAGCTTTCTGCAGTGTAGTTACCTGCCATATGGGCTGGCGGTGATGGGGTAGGTTGGATAGGAAGGCGAGCATTCAGAAGGCAGGGTCCTAGTGGCCAGAGGAACAAGCTGAGCCCCTCAGACCCAGCCCCTCCCTGCCCACAGCCTACCTCCAAGGAGGCCTGAGGAGGAGGAGGAGGAAGAGCTGGAGGAAACTGCACAGGAGAAGAAGCTGCGCTTGGCCAAGCTCTACCTAGAGCAGCTCCGACAGCAAGGTGAGCCAGTGGGCAGGCCGGCCATGGGCAGGGTCTGTGCCTGTGTCGGTCTGCTGCCCGCCGCTGCAGCCCCAGCCACCTGATGGGTGACTGTCGTGGGTGCCCAGTGGGTGCCCGGGCTGTCGGTACTGGCTGCCCTGTGGGGGTGGCCAGGAGCTCTCATGGGCCTTCCAGGGCAGCCAGTACTGACAGTAAGTACTGATTCAATAAGTAAAGGCATGAAGAAATCCTCCAGCCTGCCCTCCCCTCTGCTGAGGCGGCTGGAACTTCCTGCATTACCCAGCCCTGGGACAGTGAGATGGGGACAGGATGGGAGAAGAGGGGTCTGAGCCTCAGTTTACTTGGTCTGGTCTGTCCTGTGCAGAGGAGGAGAAGGCTGAAGCCCGAGCATTTGAGGAGGACCAGGTGGCGGGGCGCCTGAAGGAGGATGTGGTAGGTGTGGAGGGAGAGTTGGCGGAGGCAGGGATGGAGCTGATCTGCTCCCAGGGTCTCATATGACTCTTCTCCACGCAGCTTGAGCAGAGGGGCAGGCTGCAGAAGTCGGTGGCAAAGGAGGTGAGTAGGCGTGGTAAAGTTGGAGGGAATTGGGGTCCCACTTGGGTTGGTGGGCAGGTGACTCAGTGGGGGCTCAGGGTGTGGGGGTCTTTGCTCTGGAACATGGTGGCCACTTGGGACTATAGGGTCAGGTAAGGAGCTGGTCTCTGTAGCCTTGGGTCTTGTTTTCCTTCTGGCCAGGTTGGGTGGGAGGGCCAACACTGCCGGGTGGGGTTGATGGGGGTGGTGCCTTTATGCCACCAGCCACAATGACCCAGCCCCTGTCCGCCCAGATCCAGGCCCCAGCCTCGACTGACATTCGCGTTTTACGGGGGCACCAGCTCTCTATCACATGTTTGGTCATCACCCCCGATGACTCGGCCATCTTCTCTGCTGCTAAAGACTGCACTATCATTAAGTGTGAGTGAGTGCCTGGGTGGGGCCAGAGCCCCCATGGCGCATGTGGGATGATGGTCAGGGGAGGAGAGTGGTCACAGCAGGCTGAGCCCTGAACTGGAGGCAGCTTTGCTTCCCTACAGGTGCTCTCTGGGTGACAGTGGAAGCTGCTGCCTGGCAGTGGGGCTTATGAGCTCCCTGTCCCTAGAGACCTTTGGACAAAGTCAGGCTGATGATTTAATGGGAATCGGTGTTGCAGGTGGGTGGTTGGACTGGAAGACATTTGAGCCATCCCTTCTGGCTGAGCAGTTCTTCCTCCACTCACTGTGGTGACGGAAGAACTCATACCATCAATCCCATGTCCATCCCTTTTCTTCTTTGGGCTTTGTGGCTGCTGTTTGGTACTAATGTCCCTCTTCATAGATGAGGAAACTGAGGTGGCTTTTCTGCAGGCTCATGGTGGCTGAGCCAGGTCTTCTGGCCGAGTCCAGTCTGGGACCTTTGCCATGGCTCTTTTTTCCATGCTTGAGATGGGTTGCCAGCCAAGCCTGTCCCCGCATCCCAGTAGCTTCTCCCCCACCCCCCATGGCAGGGAGTGTAGAGAGTGGACGGAAGCTGCATGTGATTCCTCGAGCCAAGAAGGGTGCCGAGGGAAAGCCCCCTGGCCACAGCAGCCACGTCCTCTGCATGGCCATCTCCTCTGACGGCAAGTACCTTGTAAGGCCAGGTTGGCCCTGGGGGCAGGTGGGAGGTCTGGTGCACAGTGAGTGCCTGTGGTCATTGTCTTCACCCCATAGGCCTCAGGTGACCGCAGCAAGCTCATTCTCATTTGGGAGGCCCAGAGCTGCCAGAACCTGTACACCTTCACAGGACACCGGGATGCAGTGTCGGTGAGGAGCTGGGCCTTTGCCAGTGGATAGTTAGCGAGCACGTGCTGAGTACGCTAGGGTCAGTGCTGGCCTCTGTGGTCCCCATCCTCAGGGAACCTGCATCCTGGGGTAGCAAGTGGGTAGTGAGTGGTGCTGTAAAAGACATAAATGGGCTAAAGGGATGGGGATGACCTGGGGGAGACTGGGTTGAGCTTGCTCAGGAATCAGGGAGGGCCTTGAGAAGTCCGCCTCTGGGTAGGGTGTGGCAGCTTTTAATCCCAACACTTTGGGAGACCAGGTGGAAGGATCATTTGAGTCCAGGAAGTGGAGGCTGCAGTGAGCTATGATTGCACCATTGCACTCCAGCCTGAGCAACACAGTGAGACCCTGTCTCCAAAAAGAATAAAGAAGTCTGCATCTGCTCAGGGGCAGATGGGCATGTGGGCTGCACAAATGTGCCTCCCAGGACATGCCGCATAGCTTGCTTTTTGGGAAGTCCTCCAGGGGCCTGACCTGTCTCTCGCCTGCTGTAGTCCAGGTCCCCTTTGTCCTCTCCCCATGCACCCTTAGGGGCTGGCGTTCCGCAGAGGTACCCACCAGCTCTACAGCACATCCCATGACCGCTCCGTGAAGGTGTGGAACGTGGCGGAGAACTCCTACGTGGAGACTCTGTGAGTGTGTGTGGGAGAGGGTGTGTGGACGCACATGCGTGAGTTCACACATGACCCCTATCCTGCTCTGCCTGGCTCTCCAGCTTCGGGCACCAGGACTCTGTGGCTGCGCTAGATGCCCTGAGCCGGGAGTGCTGTGTGACGGCCGGGGGCCGAGATGGGACTGTACGTGTGTGGAAGATCCCTGAGGAGTCCCAGCTTGTCTTCTACGGCCACCAGTAAGGTGGCCTGCCATGCCAGCGGGGGCAACATGGGCTGGGGGTGGGCTTGGGCCACGCCCCTCAAAAGCCCCTTTCTCCAGGGGCTCCATTGACTGCATCCACCTAATCAACGAGGAGCACATCGTGTCCGGCGCAGATGATGGGTAAGGACGCCTTTGGGTGTCTCTGGCCACGGCTTCTGCTCCTGAGCACTGGCTGCCTGCAGGGCCCAGAGCTTGCCTCATGGAACCCCCGGTGGGGTAGCTGTTGTAATATCTTTTCATAGATGAGGGCGCTGAGGAAGAGAGCTCAGATGACCTTGTCTGAGCTGTGTGCTCTTGACCCCTTTCTGTCATGTGGCCTTTTTTCTTTTTTTTTAGAATTAAAAACATTTTTTTGTGGGTACCTAGTAGTTGTATGTATTTATGGGATACATGAGATGTTTTGATATAGGCATGCAATATGGAATAATCACATCATGGAAAATGGTGTATCCATCCCCTCAAACATTTATCCTTTGTGTTACATGTGTCGCCTTTTCTGCCTCTGGCCCCTCACTGCTGTACTCCCTCCCTGTCCATAGTTCTGTGGCCTTGTGGGGCCTCTCCAAGAAGCGACCACTTGCCCTGCAGCGTGAAGCTCATGGGTTGCGCGGGGAGCCAGGCCTGGAGCAGCCCTTCTGGATATCATCGGTGGCAGCCCTCCTCAACACAGACCTCGTGGCCACAGGTGGGTGCCCTGAGAGGCAGGGAAGAGGGGATGCTGGGTGGGCTGGTGTGGGGGTTACTCACTGTCCCTGTCTCCCCAGGCTCCCATAGCTCCTGTGTGCGGCTTTGGCAGTGTGGGGAAGGCTTCCGGCGGCTTGACCTTCTCTGTGACATCCCCCTGGTGAGTGAGTGGGCTTGAGTGCTCAGCCTGTCTTTGCCACACTGCTGAGGCCCCTGGAATTAGCTCTTTAAGGTCTTTCTTCCTGTCAGAAGGGAACCTTCTCAGGGCAGGGCCAGCTCCTAGCACAGGGCCTGGCAGGAACCCTCCCCATTTGCCCTCTTCTGCTCCCCTTCCTAGCCTAGGCCCTGTCCAGGGTGCAGGGGTACAAGTCAGGGAGCAGCATGGGCAAAGGCATGGAGGCCCGGCCCTGTGATGGGTTCTGTACCACTAGTGCCAGATTGGGTCCTAGGCTAGAGCATGTGGACTTGACCGTCCACACTGGGGTGACCTGGGGGAGAGTGGCAGGATCTGTCAGTGATGTGTGCTCAGAATGCAGGGTCTGGGTCAGTGGGGAGTCATGGGGTCTCCAGTGGGGAGTCATGGGATCTCCAAGGCCCCACGACCAGGAGCCAGCCTCAGGCCACGGCTTTGACATACTTGGTGTACACTGCCTCCTTCATCTTCACAAACTCACGGCCAGCCCAGTGCTCTGCTTACCCCTATCTCGCAGATTTGGAGGCTGAGGCCCCGATAGGTAAAGGGCTGGCCTGTGTCACCAGGTGGCAGGAGGCAGAGCAGGGATTTAACCCAGGCCTGGTAAGGCCCAGCGCTTGACTGTGATGCTGAAGACGGTGGTGGAGGGGCGTTCTAATGTCTTTTCATGTTGTCTTTCTCTCTCTACTTAGGTGGGTTTTATCAACAGCCTCAAGTTCTCCAGCTCTGGGGACTTCCTGGTAGCTGGGGTGGGGCAGGAGCACAGGTATATGTGGCCCTTGAGGGTATGGGTGAGGTGGTGCAGGCTGGACAACTGCATGGAAATGGGCTGGAGACTGGGCCGGGTCTAAGCCGCTGCTTGTGCTCCCTGCAGGCTTGGCCGATGGTGGCGAATCAAAGAGGCTCGGAACTCTGTCTGCATCATCCCACTCCGCAGGGTCCCTGCACCCCCAGCTGCTGGCTCCTGACACTTACCCTCCTTATTTAAGTCCTTCCCAGGCCATGCCCCACCCTCTTTGTATTAAAAGGCTCCTCTTTTGGGCCTTGTCTGTTGTAGCTTCTTGAGGGAGTGGAGTTGGGGGTGCATCAGGGGCTATTTGGGAGGCAGCCTGGGAGGGACAGGGCTCCAGCAGCCTCCTAGCTCTGCCCCTCTGCTAACCTGAGGGCCGTTATCCTTTTCCAAAGAACGTGGGATGGAGACCTCAGCTGGCTCCTGGCTCCTGGACCCTCCCTGAGTGTCCTGCACAACCTCACTGGGCTAGCTGCCCGTCTCTACCCTTGGGTGATCGGGGTCAGAAGCTGCTCACCCTTCAAGCCATACCTTGTAAGGGCTGGTGCTGGGGTCAGAACTGTACTGTAGACAGCAGACTTGCAAGTCAAGCTGGCTTGGCTTTCCCGGGTCAGGTCAGGAAGCTGGAGGGAACAGACTGCCCCTGAGGTGTGGGGGTGGGGAGTGGGAATGGGACCCTGCACTGGTGGGCTTGCTGTTTGCGCACAGGGGTCCAAGTTGGGAGGAGTGCTGTCTTTGGTCAAATGTCAGAACTAGGCTGCGGTGCTCATCACAGTCAGGACCTGCCTGCCAGGCAAGTGAGTCAGTGAATGCTCACTTTCCCAGAGTTCACTGAGTGGGTGGCTCTCTCCTGCTGTGGGGTGAAGCCAACGAGGAGGAGGCAGAGGTGGACTGAAGGTGCAGAGCGCAGTGAGGTCCCCTCCTCTCAGGAAAAAGGAGAAGGGGATGAGGGAAAGCCTTCGCCCATGGGGCCCAACGGCTGAACCTGTGAAGGAGTGGTGTGGTCCCCTGAGAGAGGAAGCCGTCCCCTGTTGCCCCCATGCTCATGAGACCTCCCCTCAGACTGAGCTGTGCCTGCCTGCAGTTAACCTGGGACCAGAGGGGTCAAGTTCAGGCTGAGCCTCTGAAAAATACTCTTTATTTATTTATTTTTGAGATGCAGTTTTGTTCTTGTTGCCCAGGCTGGAGTGCAATCATGGCTCATTGCAACCTCCGCTTCTCAGGTTTAGGCGGTTCTCCCACCTCAGCCTCCTGAATAGCTGGGATTACAGACATGCACCACCACTCCTGGCTAATTTTTGTATTTTTAGTAGAGACAGGGTTTTGTCATGTTGGCCAGGCTGGTCTCAAACTCTTGACCTCAGGTGATCCACGAGCCTCAGCCTCCCAAAATGTTGGGACTATAGGCGTGAGCCACTGCCTGGCCTGAAAAATCCTATTACAGATGAGAAGATGTTGGTAGAATTCACTCACTCCTATGTCCCGTCACACATTGAGCTCAGCAGTGTTATAAGCACATCTGAAGATCACTGCACACAACACGGAAAAGCCCCTGAACATGTGAACCCTTTCCTATTAGTACCTTGTCACCGAATGAAAAGGACAACTCCAACTTGGAAGTGAAAGTAACTTCTCCCCTGGTTTCTATTCTCAGCCTTTCTCTGTTGGGGCTTCCTTGCTATTGGATTCTTGAGCAGAGGCTGCTATCAGCAAACCCAGTGCCTCAGTCTCTCCCAGGACCCTTCTCCTCACCTCCGCTTTGGCCAAAATCTGGCTGTTCTGGGAGGGTTGAGTTCCACCCAGCTCTCGGGCTGAGATTGAGTAGGTGTTCATGACTCCTGCATCCGTTAGCTATTGCTGGGCGACAAACCATCCTGAAACTGGCTTAGAACCATTAGTATGCATGGTCAGCTGGGGCTTTCTTCTGGTCCCAGCTGAGCTTGCTCATGCTTTTGCAGTCAGCTGTGTGTTTGGAGCTCTGCTGACTTTGACTTGTCCATGTTTGGAGGTTGGCTGGCAATGGACAACACTGGGAAAACTGCACTTCCATATGTGGTTTCTCATTCTCTAGCAGGCTAGGCCAGGTTTGTTCACTTGTCTGCACAGGGTTAAGAAGAGAGAAGTATGAAAGTCATCTAGAGGTCTGGGCTTGGATCTGGCACTTCCATCACGTTCAGCTGGCCAAAGTGAATGGCAGGCCATCCCAGATTCAAGGGAAAGAAACTTCCTCTTTTGATGGGAGCGATTGCCATGTCATGTTGTGAAGGGCACAGAAACAGGACATTTCGGCAGCGAATCCACAGTGTGTCCAGTCCAGAACATCACTCCACCTTTCTCCTGCCAGAGCCGGGCTCTTACTCCTGAGTGGGCAGAAGATGGTACTAGAGGGCAACCTCAGACTCTGATGGTCCAGGAAGAGTCAAGGACGGAATGGCCAGACTCTAGCCCTCTGGCCACTATTTTTTTTTTTTTTTTTAAACAGGGTCTCTGTCATCCAGGCTGGAGTACAGTGGCACTGTTTCAGCTCACTGTGACCTCTGCCTCCCTGGTTCAAATGATTCTAATGCCTCAGCCTCCCAAGTACCTGGGTTTATAGGCATGCAGCACTACACCTGGCTAAATTTTGTATTTTTGGTAGAGACGAAGTTTCACCATGTTGGCTAGGCTGGTCTCAAACTCCTGGCCTCAAGTGATCTGCCTGCCTTGGCCTCCCAAAGTTCTGGATTACAGGTGTGAGCCACTGCACCTGGCCAACCCCCTGGCCACTATTAGGAGGTTGGCATGACAGATGAGCAGCCAGTATCCACTCTTCCCTCCTTCCTGAGAGTGGGCCTAGAAGTACAGTCTGTACCTCTCAGCCACCCAAACTACAGCCATTCTCAGGGAATCTACCATCAATCCTAACTTCAAAAGGGAAACTAGAAATCAGGAAGGTGAAGGCAAGAGGGCTGGCAACCCATCTTCTAGGGGGCTGGGCTCATTTTGTGGGGATGGTGACAGTAATATGTCTTCCATACCTGTTGTATGGTCTGCCAGGTACTCATTCCCATTTCTTTCTGAAAGTGTAACTCCAATTTCTCTTGGGAAACTATCCCTTGTAGCATATCCATCCATCTGTCCATCTGTCTGTTCATCCATCCATCCATTGATCCATCCATCCGTCCATCCGTTCATCTGTCCAACAACACTTTATTGTGTTCCAGTGATGCCCCAGCTACTGTTCTAGGCCATGGTGATGCAGAAATGAACAAGAAAAATTCCTGCATTCAAGAGGCCTACATTCTGGAGGTATAAAGCATGTAAATAAGCAGACACAGTGCAAATCCAGATGATTAGTGTCGTGAAGAGGTCAAGCAAAGTGAGAGGACAGAGACTGGGGTAAGGTCTCTGGAGAAGTGACATCCAGTGAGACCTGAATGATGGAAAGAGCTGGGGGAAGAGCACCCCCAGTCTTGAAATCACCTGAGCAAAGGCCTAAGACAAGAGAATCTTCCTCAAGGAGCCACTTTCCAGGGCCTCCTGACTAGAGAAGTGTGTGGACAGAAACCCTAGGCGGAGTTGAGTAAGACAGAGGGGTAGCTGGTGCAGGACAGGGTTGGCTCTTGGCTAAGTGGCCTGCCCCTTTCAACTCCTCTTAGTCTTTGCCTCATTTCTCTTCCCCACCCCTACCTTTCCAATGCTGGCTCTTCTGGTTCCCAGTGCTGAACTCCACCGTCCCCAATGCAGAGCTTCCTCAAACTCAGACCAGTCACTTTCTGCTCACCCCCACCTCTACTGGGGTCACTGGGTACAGGGAAGTGCAATGGCAGGAGCTGTCCCTAGGCATGGAGAAAACGGTCTTGGGACTTTAGGGCTTTGGGTCTCCCTAGAGAAGCATCTGGTCCTCTTTTACTTTATAATATTCATTCATTAAATGAGCATTTATTTAGTACTTGCTCCGTGCTGGCACTTTTTAGCATCTGAGGAAAATGCTCAGATTCTGCCAGCAAGGAGCCAGATGAAGGAAGAGACAGGCTAGCAAAGGTGACCGTATAAGATCAGGTGGGGACTGCAGGTGGATATAGATCAGGTGGAGATCTATAAAGGGGGCCATGGGCTTCCGAAGGTGCAGGATCCACCAAGTAAATTCCTGGGTCCTCCTGGGAGGCTGCTATGTCAGGGGCTGCATGTGAGGGTCACTTATCTGGGGATGGGGCTGGGGATGCTGCAGAAGAAATGCCGGAGGCAGGGGCTGACGATCGCCTTAGCACAGCCCACTCCCAGGAGCCCTGCGTTCCCTCCTCTGTAGGCCTCG